>PITA01006556.1:0-99109 GCA_004023965.1 Spilogale gracilis
GAAACCAAGAGTGGCATGCTTAATAGATTGCACCATCCAGGTGCCCCAGAATGTGAAATTTTTTCATTGTTGATTGTATGGTTGTCCACCCAAATCCCATCTTTATTTCTTCTGTAGAAATAACACCTTGTGATTTGGGGTGGGCATGTAGCTGCCGAAAATAAAGACCAGATCACTTAGGCTTTCTTTTAGTTAGACAAGATCACGTGTCCATGGAATATAAGAAATTTAAGGGAAAGGGTGTATATAACTTTTGAAAAAAGTATACTTAAAGGAAAGAAACATATATTCCTGTTCCTATTTCTTGGAATCAGGAAAAAGACATTGACTGGCTGTGGAGTAGTTAGTTAAGACTATGAAGTAGAAGCTATTGAGGTTGATGGGACAAGCTAGTTACGGGCCTGGAAGATCATGACTTGCTAGCTAGGACAAGACTACTCTGGTTATATAAGAAGGAAATGAATTTCTATTTTTTTTTTTTGAATCTCTATATTTTTAAGCCACTGCTCATATTTAGTTTTCTGTAGTTTTTTGATAAACTTTATTTTAATGACTATAAGCTGTTCATTTTCACAACACAAACTGGACTTTTTAGACTATTTTGCTCTAGAATATTTTGCATTGGTAAATCCCAATTCTTCATTTTGTGTTTGTGTATCTGTTTTGGGATTGGTTCACCATAGCAAGCATTCAGTATACTACAAAATGGCTCAGAAAGACATCCTGTGATTCTAAGCAATGGAACATGAAAGAAGTGGGTTTTTTCCCTTTGTTCACTTTTCATGTCCTTCCCACAGCCTGCTGTAATTTTTTTTTTCTTTCCGTTCTCCTTATTGTGCATGCCTCCCAGCTGCACATGACCTAGAACTGAAACCATTTCTATAAGTCTTTGTGTTCCTTAATTACAATTTCCAATCTGTCACCTGATATTGTCAGTTCTATCTTTAAAATATTTCCCATTTGTCCCTGACTCTCCATCCCATCTCCAATATTATTATCATATTGCCCTGCCTTAGGCTTGTATCTTGTCTCCACAGCAGCAGTACCCACAGTTAGCACATTGCAACTATTCTCTCTCCATTTCATATGCTGTTCTTATCAGCTGGGACAGATTGAGCATGCATCCTGAACAGGATGCTTTACTATGCAGAATTGCCCAGGGACTGCTCATTATCCTCAGCAGTAGTTACCTATGGTATTCTCATGAGCCAGGGGCTCAACAGAGATGCCTGCATGGTCCTTGGTATTGATATCATGGCAGGTGAGGCAGGGCTCTGGCCAGCCTGCCTGCCTCCAACATATGCACAATTGCACAAGAATAACCTCAGTGGAATTTCTCTCCAATACCATGTATGTATGGTCATGCATCTGTTAAGGTTTTTTTCTTTCACCTTAAAAACATCATTTCAGAACATTATATTTTGTTAGAAAATAAGCCATTTCCCTTAGTCTTTCAAACTTTTTTCCTGAGTTCTAGTTTGAATTTTCTCATGACATTTTTATGTTTTCTTGTTTTTCATGTACAGTTTGTATTATTTCCTTTATCCTTAATCAGTCTTTTTAGAAGTTATCCATTTTATTCATCTTTCAAAGATCCAGCCTTTTGTTTTAGTAATGTTTTTCCCTTCTTTGGTATATTTTTTTCTCTTTAGTTATTTTTTTTTCTTTTTTATTTTCTTTCTTTTTTTTTTTAAGATTTTATTTATTTGACAGAGAGAAACACAGCCAGAGAGGGAACACAAGCAGGGGGAGTGAGAGAGGGAGAAGCAGGCTTCCTGCTGAGCAGGGAGCCCTATGTGGGGCTCGATCCCGGGTCTCCAGGATCATGACCTGAGCCGAAGGCAGTCACTTAACCAACTGAGCCACCCAGGCACTCCTTTTTTTTATTTTCTGTTCATTTAAAAAATTCAGTTCAGTCTTATTCTTTCTTAGGGTATAGTTATTTTTTTAACCCAACTTATTTACTTTAAATGAATACATTTTTTCTTACTTATTCCCTCCCTCCCATCTTCTCTCCTTTCATCCTTTTATACTTTAAGTAATTACAGCAATCATGCGTATAGATGTTTCCTTAGTTATATAACATAGGCTTCTTGTCAGCTACTTTGCTTTTAATTACATTGTGTATGGTTAGAAATTTCACTTTTATTTTTATTTTGATCTAGGTATTATTTAGGAAAAACATGAATTTCTAAGTATTAAAGTTAAAAATATTTTACTTCTAGTCTTATTAATTATGAATTCAAGAATGCGGTCTGTAAAAGGGTATATATATATGTAAACTATCTTTTTACTTTAATTTTTTTGCCTCCCTGGTGTTTTTATAAACCTTAATAGTTTCTACTTTTTGACCCAGTGAATAAATGATTACATTTTAATAGAAGAGCTTAACCCATTCAGGTTTATTTGTAGCTCATTATTTACATCTCCCTTCTTTTATTTTATGATTTTTAAGGACTGCATCAGTGCTGTTTACCTATACTGCATTGCTCTTCCTTGTTCCTCAAAACTGCTGATGAAATGCCATACTTTTGTTTGTTTGTTTCAAGTTTTTATTTAAATTAATCAGTTAACATATAGTGCAGTATTGGTTCAGGAGTAGAATTTAGTGACTCATCACTTATATGTAACACCCAGTGCTCATCACAGCAAGTGCCCTCCTTAATGCCCATCACCTATTTAACTCATCCCCCCACTCCCCTCCTCTCCAGCAACCCTCAGTGTGTTCACTATAGTTAAGAGTATCTTCTAGTTTTCTTCCCTCTCTTGTCTTTTATTTCCTTCTTCCCCTATATTCATCTTTTTTGTTTGTTTGTTTCTGAAATTCCACATATAAGTGTTATCATATGGTATTTGTCTTTCTCTGACTTGTTTTGCTTAGCATAATACACTCTGGTTCCATCCATGTCATTGCAAATGGGAAGATTCATTCTTTTAGATGGTTGAATAATATCCCATTGTGTGTGTGTGTGTGTGTGTGTGTGTGTGTGTGTGTGTGTATATATACCACATCTTCTTTATCCATTCATCTGTCAATGGAAATTTTAACTCTTTCCATAATTAGGGTATTGTTGAAAATATTGCATTACATTGGGGTGTATGTGTCCCTTCAAATCTGCACTTTTTGTCCTTTGGGGAAATACCTAGTAGGATAATTTCTGGTTCATAGTGTAGTTCTATTTTTAACTTTTTGAGGGATCTCCATACTGTTTTAAATGCTGTAGTATGTGTTTAGCACTCCAAGGATTACTTCTTTGGATTTAGAAGTAGGGGGATGTATTTTTCCTCTTCTTCCTCTCTCTCTCACTCTTTTTAAAAAAAAATCTCTGTTTCAGGCGCCTGGGTGGCTCAGTGGGCTAAAGCCTCTGCTTTCGGCTCAGGTCATGATCTTAGGGTCCCGGGATCAAGGCCCGCGTTGGGCTCTCTGCTCAGTGGGGAGCCTGCTTCCTCCTCTCTCTCTGCCTGTCTCTCTGCCTACTTGTGATCTCTCTCTCTGTCAAATAAACAAATAAAATCTTGAAAATAAAAAATCAATCAATCAATCAATCAATCAATCTCTGTTTCACTCTTTCCTTTCATCCTTCCCTCTCTTTCCCCCCAACTGTTCTCCCTTAGTTGGGAACTGTAATACATGTAACATACACAACACTTCTTACCTATTTTATCAGGCAACATTTTTGGTCACAACAGAATTGATTGGAAAGGTAAATGGTAGCGTAAAGAATCTGTGGGAATGCTGGGAGGCCTTACGTAGATAATGAGCATGAGCCAGAATAGACTTTGCAGCCAAGAAACAACTGGTTAGGATGCTACAGTTGCTGCCTCCATTATAGGACACTTATTGCCACTTGTTGTTACAGGAACAAAGTGCCATCATTTCTGGACTGTTGATTTTTTTGTTGCCATCATGATTAACATCTGGCTTTGCATCACTTCCTCAAGGTAAGAGTCATAAGTGGCAGATCTGACCTCATGTCTCCATATTCTCTACTCCAGGGTGGAGAAATCATCTGCCTTCTTGACTTCCTACTTATGATCAACCATGCACAGTGATGGAGTTTCACAAATTAGGAATGTTTTTGTATGCTGAGTAACAGTTAAACACTTTGTCCTGTGTGTATACATAAATAAGTTTTGAAAACATGTATATATATGTTTGCCCCATTCTTTTACTTTGACAAAGAGAAAATCTCTCATCTAACATAATGGGAATTTTCTTTATATGTGCTGGATGCAGAATGTGCTGAAGCCATTCCTAATGGGAGCCAATTCAAATTGTCAAGACTTTCTGTGAACATCTCCAAGTTTAGAATCTGGTTGATGTCCTTTTATCTTCTAGCTCAAGTTTGTTCCATTATTAATATTTTTCAAACTTTATGTTAATTTTCAATGCTAGCTACTTAATACTCCACATATTCAGTACTAGTTGGAAAGAAAACAAGGAAAATAGTAATCAATTTTATGTAATACATGCTTAGTTTTGTCCCTTCTTAGCGGTGTTCTTCTGTTGTATATTACAACCACTAAGTCTTCAGGGTCCTGGAATCATCGGGAGATAATTTATTTTTAATGAAATAATTATTTGGTTAAAGTAATGAGATGTGGTGAACTCTCAATTTATGAATTCAGGTGTTCAATTTATGGGGAAA
The DNA here is from genome assembly GCA_004023965.1 of Spilogale gracilis. Classification (NCBI taxonomy): domain Eukaryota; kingdom Metazoa; phylum Chordata; class Mammalia; order Carnivora; family Mephitidae; genus Spilogale; species Spilogale gracilis. The sequence continues at coordinate 4,650 of PITA01006556.1, forward strand.
ATAGTACCATTTTTAGGTTATAGGTTCAGAGTATGTATCACACGTTGTCAGTAGTTGACATTGTAACTAATTTTCATCAGCACATAAACTTTTCTAATTCTGTGTAAAGGGGCTGTCAAAGAAAGGTGTAAAGTGGGATACCACAAAATTTAGTAAATAGAGAGATGATGTTGTATACAGACACATCATGAGTAAGAATAGCAAATTCATATCCTGAGTAAGTCTGTATTCCAGTGAGGGTAAGGAATTAACCGCTTTGGATTGTAAGGATCAAATATAATCCATATTCCACCCAAATAGCGAGCTGGTGACTAAAATATGGTAGCCCAGAGTATGTTATATCACTTGCACAAGAGGTTCATGGCAATAGTTGCTCCAAGCCCAACTTCGTCAGAAGCTCTCACGTCACTGAACTGATACATAGACTCCATTTCTTTTTATCATAGACTCTCTGTTCTTGATTCTACTGAATAAATGCTATGTGAGGTGAGGAGGAGGCTGCCCCAAACCGGGAGATATGACATGTTTCTACTTTATTAAGAGGCATTTTCATCAAGGGCTTTCAAGAAGCATTCACATGGAAACTAGCTCATAACTGATAACCTGCATTATTTGTTCAGGCTAGAAAAATATTACATAATTTATTAAAAATTATTAAATTAGCCCTTAGATACACTGAGCAGATTATAATTGCTCTGTAAGAAAAAAAGATGCAAAAAGATAGAAATGATTTAATGAAATGTTTAACAAAAATCTACCATTAAAAACAAAAGCAGAGTGAAATTAATATCATTGAGTCCAAAATGACCAATTAAATTGGATCTAAAATATAGCCAAACCGTAATAATTTACTTCAGTTAAACTGAATGCAGGGATTGACTTATATTAAGAACTTTTGGTAATTCAACAAATTAATAATTTAAATAGAAAAAGTATTTCTTCCTGCCCTAGATATTATAGAGTAACTTCATATAGTTTTACATCCATATCTAATAGTAATGATAGGTCTCTTAACCAAATAGAAATTATATATATATGTATATATTTCTTACCATAATAAAATTGTGCACTCAACAAAAGCTGCAGTCAAGTTAGTTGTGGAATGCAAGAGGCATTCCCACTATAATCAATAATCAGCTAGGAGGATTTGTACTACTTTCCTTTCTTTTTTTTTTTTTTTTTTTTGGTACTACTTTTCTTATAACACTACTTCTGAAGTACTAGCCAGTGAAGTTAGAAGAAAAAAAAATGAGAGGCTTTGAACTTTATATGAAACAGAAAATACTATTAATAGCTGATGACATAATTCCATACATTGAAACTCTAGAATGTACAATTGAAATTTAAAAAAAGAGTCCATACGGTTGTGACATTTGACCTAAAGAAAAAATGTTTTCTTCACTATGAGTTATTATTAGCCAGACTATACAATAGAAGAAATAAGCCTGTTTCCTCCAGCAACCACAACAGTAAAGTACCTAGAAATAAACTAAATAAGACTTCAACCAAACCTACATAAATGTAATGGTGAAACTTTCTGAAGTTTGGTAAAATGACTTGAGCTTATCAAGATAAAAACTTTATTATTTTTTTTTTAGGGAACAACATTTTTTAAATTTATCAATTAATCTTAAGACCCAATGTGATACCTATGATGATAACAATAAGATTCTAATGCTCATCTTCAAAACAAACAAATAAATAAATAAAGCTTATATACAGAACTAAACATGTATAATTATATAAAAGGAGAAGGGTAGTAGAACTACTTTTACGAAATGTTGAAATGTGTTAGTGTGAAAAACTAGAAAAATATATGTTGGTCTCTGTTCTTTGTTCCTGGAATAGAGCCCTAAAACACTGTAGATTCCTAAGTGATAAGACTACTAGGAGCATCTTTTGTTCTAGTATTTGGTCTTTGATCCCAGACCCTAACAGAGGCCCCTGAATTCCTTAGAATTTCCTGGCTGATAGGACTGTCTTTTGCTCTAATGCATCAACTCCTGTATAGCTCCTGTTGGGGCTGTTCACCAGAAAAATCAAGCCATGATTAAGAGCTTAGAACTTTCAACCACACTCCCTATCCCACACAAGGAGGAAAGGGTCTGAAAATGGAGTTAATGATTAATGTATCTATGACCAATGATCACAATGATCAGTGATGTCTATGTGATGACACCTTCATAAAAATCCCAAGAGCACAGAATTGGGAGAGCTTCAGGGTTGTTGAAGTACCAGGAGGGTAGGCTACCTGGTGTGGGCACAGAAGCTCTGCACCCCTTCCCCTATCTCTTCCACCTGGTTGTTCATCTGCATTCTTTACCATATACTTTTATAATAAATGATAAATATAAATAAGTGTTTTCCTGAGTTCTAAGAACCATTCTACAAATTATTAAACCCGTGGGAGGGTCATGGGAACCCCAACTTATAGCTGATCAGAAGTACAGGTGACAGCCTGTGACCTGAGATTGGCATTAAAAGTGGAAAAGGGGAAGTCTGGTTGGACTCTGTCCGAATTGAGTTAAATTGTGGGACACCCAGCTGATATCATGGCGGATTTCTTGATGTATGAAAATCTCCACACATTTGTTGACCAATTACCATCAACAGGGAAGTATTGTGAGTATGTGAGTAAAGAAGAAATGGAGGAGTATGTTTTTTCATATACAATTACCGTATATAATGCAGTTATGTCATGAAATGTCATTTGGATAAGATGTGAAGTAGATGAAGTTTGAAGGCTTATGGATATCTGGGAGAAAGGACAATATGAGCAGGAAAAGAGGCAAATGCAAAGACCCAGGCTCCAAGGCAAGATTGTGCTTGGCATATTTGAGAAGCAGCAAATGTGACCTTGAGCATGGAATAGAATGAGAAAGGGAAAATTAGGAGATGTGGTAAGAATGGGAATAGAGGTGACAAGGTGAGTTGTAGGTCATATGTACCTAATAAGTCATAAAAAGGAAATGCTTGGCTTGTACGCTCACTGAGATGGGAAGTCTTTGGAGGTCCTTGAACAAAGAAGTGAAAGGGTTTGACTGACATTTTAATGGTTTCACTCTGGCTGCTGTGTTAAGAATAAATGAAGATAGACAGGGACAGACGTATGCAGACCACTTTGAAAACCTGTGAAAGTTTAGGCAAGAGATAATGCCTTGAATAAGAACTGTAGCAGCAGGGGCAAAGACACATAGTTTAATTTGGATGTATTTGACTCAGTTGGACATTCTGATGAATTTAATTTGGAATGAGAAAAGTAAGACAAGGATGAGTCTAAGGATTTTGATTTGAAAAACTAGATGGATGGAATTGCTACTTTCCTAGATGATGAAGTGGAGTGAGATTAGAAAATGGATCATTAGGGCACCTGGGTGGCTCAGTTGGTTAAACGTCTGCCTTAGGCTCAGGTCATGATCCTGGAGTCCTGGGTCAGGCCCCACATCAGGCTCCCTGCTCGGCAGGAAGTCTGCTTCTCCCTCTCTCACTCCCCCTGCTTGTGTTCCCTCTCTAACTGTGTTTCTCTCTGTCAAATAAACAAATAATCTTTAAAAAAAAAAAAAAAAAGAAAGAAAATGGATCATTGAGGAGGAAAGATATGAAGTTTATCATTGTTAGAAGTGTTAATATTTTGGCCCATGGTGGTATCCTCTGAATTCAGAACAAATAAAGCAAGATAGATTTACAGCACTGAATGTTTATATATAACAGCAAATTTTGGGAGAGTGGGATACATTTGATAAAATCTATAGGCAAATTTTTTTTTTGAAATTGAGCATTTTTATTCTTTTTTTTAATTAATTAATTAATTTATTTTTTTATTGTTACTAAATTTTTTTTTTCCCATTCCCAACACCCAGTGCTCCACGCTCTAGGCACCCCCAGTACCCACCACCAGGCTCTCCCATCCCCCCACCCCCCTCCCTCCAAGTCCCTCGGTTTGTTTCTGTGTATCTCAGTATTTTTGTGCTTTATTCAATTTTTAATATTATTGTATCATATATAAAGGATTTATTCCATGTAAAGCATCCGTTATTTATCTTACAAATTGTTTAATATTTTCTTTCATATTAATAAGATTCCAACATTTTAAATGTGCTGAAAAATTTTAAATGCAATCTTAAAAATAGTTGAGTAGGACGTTGTTATCTTAAGAAAGAAAAACAGAAAAGAAGACTCTTACTCTAAGAATTGGAGAGTAAGATAACTTGAATAAGGAGTGCGATAGGTTTATACATAGCACTGAGGGCCTTGGGGCAAGTGATTGTGGACTAAAAGCAGCATCACTGCGGTGTTTTTCTCTAACCATTCTCTGAGGCACAGTTGCTGCCACATATAAGGGGTAAGTGGTATTTAACCCATGGTTCTTATTTAAGTTGTGTACAAAGAATCAAAAAAGGAGACACTGAGTTGAAAATGTTTGTCAAGGAGTGAATAGAATGCTTCATCAAAAAAAAAAAAAGAAAGAAATGTAAGGCTTCAAATGGAAAGTAAATATGTAAGGAAGAAGAATTACAGAGAAAGGAGGGTGGTGATATCAATAGACTGCTGGCTGAGTGTAATCAAAAGATTATGATAGTCAAGGTATTATAGGAAATAAGTTGATAAACTAGGAGGTCACAGAATGGGATTTTAAGTTGAATTTATTTTAAAAAATGTTCACACTGGCAGTTATAGTGTATGACCATGAGTAAGAGTGGGTAAGATGAATTGGAGACCCAGGTAACTGAAATGGAGAAGGTCAAGGAACTGTTAGATCAGTAGATTAGAAAAGGACCATTTATGTGTATATTCTATACATATAGATTATGTATTTTGAAATTGCCAGGAACTGTTGTTGGTTTTGTACTACCAAATAACAAATTACCATAAATTTGTTGGTTGAAATAAACACCTGTTTTTTACCTCATACTTTCATAAGTCAGGAGTTTGGAGTGGTATGACTGAATTTTTCTGTTCAGGGCTCATGAAACCTAAATCAAGGTATTGGCTGGCCTAGGCTTTGATCTGGTGGCTGTAAGGAAGAATCCACCTCTGAACACATTCAGGTTATGAAGTTGCTTGCAATTGTAAGACCAAAGATGCTATTTCCTTGCTGGCTTTGATCACAGGCTCTTGGAGAATCCTTGTACATGGACTCCTTCATCTTCAAAGGCCTTGAATGCTTCTCATGCTCCAATCTCTCTGGCCTTCCCTTTTGCCTTCCTCTTCCAGTCCCCCCCCCCCACTTTATTTAAGACTATTTATTTATTTATTATTTATTTATTTTCAGAGCTGTTTTAGGTTCACAACAAAATTGACAATTTTTTTAAGACTATTTATTTATTTATTTATTTATTTATTTTTAGAGCAGTTTTCGGTTCACAACAAAATTGAGAGGATACATGAGCCTGGTCTCCACCATTGTCAGCATCACTCCCCAGAATGATATAGCTGTTAGCAAGGATAAGCCTATCTTGATATATCATAATCACCCAGAGTCCGTAATTTAGATATGTTCACTATTGATACCATACATTTTATGGATTTGCACAAATATATGAAAGCGTATATCCATCATAATATTATACAGAGTATTTTCACTGCCCTAAAACTCCTCTGTTCTTTAGATTACTTATTCATCTCCCTTTACTCCAGCCCTTGGTGATCAGTGATCTTTCCACTGTTACCATAGTCTTGCCTTTTCTGGGATGTCATATTAGAATTAGAATCATAGAGTGTTCAACCTTTTCAGATTGGCTTCTCTCACTTAGCAGTATGCATTTAGTTTCTTCCAAGTCATTTCATTGCTTGATGGCTTATTTCTTTTTAGCACTGAAAATATTTCATTGTCTGGATGTATTGTAGTTAATTTATATATTCACCTACTGAGAGACATCTTGGTTGCTTCCAAATTTTGACGATTATAAATAAAGTTGCTGTAAACATCTATGTGCACATATTTGTGTGGATGTGCATTTTCAGCTTCTATGGGTAAAGACTAAGCAGCACAATTGCTGCATCATATCGTAAGAACAAGTGTAGTTTGTAAGAAACTGACAAACTGTCCTTCGAAGTGGCTGTAACATACTGCCTTCCCACCAGCAATGAATGAGAGTTGCTATCGCTCCACATCTTTGTTAGTATTTTGTGTTGTCAGTATTTTGAATTTTGGCCATTCTCATAGGTGTCTAGTGGTACTTTGTTGCTTTAATTTGCCTTTCCCTGATTAGATATGATGTGAAGCATCTGTTCATATGCTTGTTTGCCATCTGTATATCTTTGGTAAGATGTCTGTTAAGATCTGTGGCCTATTTTTTTGAGTTGTTTGATTTTTTATTGTTGAATTTTAATAGTTCTTTATATGTTTTTAACAAGTCCTTTGTCAGATGTGTCTTTTGCAAATAATTTCTCCCAGTTTGTTGCTTGTCTTTGCATTCTCTCAGTATTGTCTTTTGCAGAACAGAAGTTTTTAATTTTAATGAAGTCCAGCTTATGAATTATTTCTTTCATGGATGTTGTCTTTGATGTTTTATCTAAAAAGGTATTGCTATATCCAGAGTCATCTAGGTTTTCTTCTATGGTATCTTTTTCATGTTTTATAGTTTGGCATTTCACATTGCCAATGTGATACATTTCAAGTTAGATTTTGTGAGGGCTGTAAGATCTGTGCCTTTTTAAGACCACGTTAAGGGCAGATGGTGATGACCGCTCCCTTCATTTCCTCTCCAATTTATTACAGTGACGCAAGATCTAGCTCTACTTTGCCTTTGCTGCTTTCCTTTTCATGCTGAAGACCTCATGGGGTGGGGGGGCGAACATTTAATTTTCTTTTTGTATTTTTACTCAAAAGATTTATCTGCATTGTGTAGATGACTGTGGCTGACTGGGAATATGGTCTTAAACATGACAGTGAGAAAAGAGAATAACAAATATTAACATTTGAAGATACTATTTCACCACATCATTTAAGACAAAATACCTACATGTCAAAAGGTGTAAGATGACAAATTGTATTACCTTAAATGTAAAAGTCTTCTGTGGAACAAAAACCTTAAATAAAAAACAATGAGAGAATGATTAAATATAATTTGTATTAATTATGACCAAGGACTAATTTGCTAAAATAATTCTTACAGATCAATAATATAAATAGCAAATCCATGTAAAGGAAGGGAAGAGATTGGAAAGAAGGGAATGGGCTGGCAATGTATGGAGGAATAAAAACTCATAGTTTATAAATAGACCAGAAGTGTAGTCCCTCCTACTGAGTCTAAATACCACTTACCCCTTATATGTGGCAGCAACTGTGCAATATTTTGTATTGTAAATAGTGCAAATTAAGACAGCAGTTAAATAGCACTTCCCACTTTTTATCCCGTCAGAAAAAAATTTTCAACCATATACAATGTTGCAGAGGTTGGAAAACAGGCTTTTTCATGCATTGTTGACAAAAATGTGCTTTGGTATAACAAATGTTGTGGGAGTTTTTTAATATTTATGAAAATTTCCCTGACATCCGTTCTGTGACTTTCACAGATGTATGCACATACATGTTCATTATAACTTTGTTGATACAGCAAAATTTGAACGCATCCTGAATGATCATCTAAAGGAGTTCAGTCATACAGTGGAACACTGCACAAGGAGAGCTCTAGAATATGCTGCTAAGTAAATTAACAGATTGTGAGCACAAAAAGTTTCCAGAATATTGTTCGATCTGCATCCACATGTGCAACAAGTTTTATGTGTAGATAAGCAATGTATTTGTGTGTATTTGAAAAAAATCAAAGGACGAGTCATTAAAACTGACTCTGTCAATGGCTATTCTCAGTCATGTAGAAACATATTCTGAAGTGGGAAAAATATACTTTTCATTCTGTCACCTTTATTGTTTGAGTTTTTATCAGTTTTGTATTTTGGTACATGGGAACATGATTAGACAAAGAAACTAGAAGACTCTTAATTTAAAATCTATCAGACAAGGTTTCTTTTCCCTGGTTTTAGAATGTTGTTTCATGTTCAATTGGAGTCTGGTAACTGAAGGCACAACTCTGAAGATGGTTTAGAATTGGGAGAAGCTAAGGATACTCTGTATGATTTTCATGGAGTAGTATTTATACTAATTCTATATGTCTTTATTTTATGAGAAGTTAGCAACTGTTTCATTGTTAAATTGTTCCTATATATTTGGGGCTTAGCAATAGTGAAATGCTGTTGTGATTCTATAATAAATTAACTGCATATTTATAATACAAACTAATGATTCTGTAGGAATGATTGGGATTCTGGAGAAAACCTACATTGAACAGCAAATGAATTTGTAATATTTCAACAGCAAGAGTATGTGAATGTTTTCTTAATTTTTTTTAACATTTATTTGATACCTGTTAAGTGTGAGATACTCAGTTATTGTAAGGGCTACATTTGTCTATCATTCATTCATCTTTCTTAATTTCTTCATTCATTCATTGCTGATTTGCTATTTCCAACATTTGGGGAACAATTCCAGGTTTTTAGATTGAGTTTTCATTAAGAAAGTCCGTGCTGTAATGGAGCTTATATTTCAGTTGTGAAGAGGGGAGACAAACCAGTATAACAAAACAAAACAAAACAAAACAAAAAAGGAAAGAAATAACAAAATAATTTGAAACAGGCAGTAGTACTTAAAAGAAAGCAAAAGGGGTCAGTTTGAATGACAGACACTGGTGGGAATGGGGATGAGGTTGGGATTGGAAGTGGGTTGTGGGTTTTATAATTTATGACAGTTAAAGTGAACATATCATATGATAAGATTCCAGAGCACCGAGTAGGATTTGTGGTTTTGGGTTTTTTTTATATTTACTTCTCTGTTCTTTCTAGCATCTTTTCTTCCTTTTTTTTTTTTTTTTTTTTTTTTTTTTTTTTTTTTTTTTTTTTTTTTTTTTTTTTTTTTTTTTTTTTTTTTTTTTTTTTTTTTTTTTTTTTTTTTTTTTTTTTTTTTTTTTTTTTTTTTTTTTTTTTGAGGGAGAGGTAGGTGGATTTATTCTTATAGACGCAAGATTGCCATCATCACAGATAATTTAGTGAAGTAAGGGAACTTTATTTGAAGGCTACATCTGTTTCAAGTTGTACCAAATAGTAGATTTAATCAAGTCAGAGATGACAGTAATTTGGTGTAAGACAAACTTATATTAGGCCATTTATTTGTCCTGTTCATTCATATAAAACACCCTTTAGAAGTGCCTTTTTGGTATAGTGCAGTGGTATTAGAGTCTCACTGATTTTGTCTTCTTTGATTGCAGTCTTGTTTTTTGTTTTTGTTTTTTTTTTTGTAATTTCAAGTCATTCACTCAATCTTTCTTTTATATATTATAACTATTGTATTAGATTGTATCCACTTACAGGCAGTGGGAACTGCCTACTTAAAATGTCTCTTACAAGTTGGTGTTTGTTTATTTCATATAGTAAGAGGACGGCAGAGGGATTGATTGGTTGCTGGCATTAATACAGTATCTTAAGGAGTCATGCTCCTGCCACTGCTCCTTTATCACAATAGTCAGCATGTTACCTCTTATCCTCAAGATGACTGCTACATCTCAGGCATAAGGGGATAAATCAGTGCCAGAAGTGTTGTTATCACTCAGCACAAAAACAAAATCTTTCCCAGAAATTACTTTGGCAGTCTTGTTTTATTGTAACCATAGGTTAAACATATCAGCATGATGTATTTTTAAGGTATACAACCTAAACATATAATTTTTAAACTGTCAGTCATAGGGGCGCCTGGGTGGCTCAGTCGGTTAAGCGACTGCCTTCGGCTCAGGTCATGATCCTGGAGACCCGGGATCAAGCCCCACATCGGGCTCCCTGCTCGGCTGGAAGCCTGCTTCTCCCTCTCCCACTCCCCCTGCTTGTGTTCCCTCTCTCGCTGTGTTTCTCTCTATCAAATAAATAAATTAAAAAAAAAAACACCTTTAATAAAAAAATAAAAAAATAAAAAATAAACTGTCAGTCATACCTCAATAAAGCTGAAAAAATAAACACTTAAAGAAGAAAATGTATCAGCATGAAAAAGCAACAAATGGGTCCACCATATTTGGACATTTAAATGAATAAGAAGCTGAAAAAATTGTACACATACCAATATATATTTCTTTTCTTTGTGATTTTATCTAATATTTTATAACATTGTATGCTTTTAAAAATGGATGATCGCAGGTAGAAATGTTACAATGTTCTTACCACATTTCCTGCTTTGCTTCAGTTGACTAGAACCTTCATCTCTTCAGATTCTTCCTTGGTCTTTTCAAGTTGAAGAGGAATTGTTTTGTGAAATTTTTGCAATACATCTGATTCCACATGAAATGTATCCAGAAGTAATATTTTGACATCTTTGTAACTTTCATATTTATCTCTTCTCTTTGATCTCAATGAATATCTTTAGAAATGAGTCTTGGAAGGGAGCTAACATGTCTTAGAAATCAATTAGGTGCCAATCACTTCACATGGTACTTCATATAATCTCATATACTTAGTGAATTCATTTTTTTAAGATTTTATTTTTTATTTATTTGACAAAGAGAAACACAGCCAGAGAGGGAACACAAGCAGAGGGACTGAGAGAGGGAGAAGCAGGCTTCCTGCTGAGCAAGGAGCCTGATGTGAGACTCGATCCCGTGTCTCTGGGATCATGACCTGAGCCAAAGGCAGTCGCTAACCAACTGAGCCACCCAGGTGCCCCATTGAATTCATTTTTATTGTTCATATTCTACATATGGCAAATCTGAGAAAAGGGAAGGTTAAATATTTGCTCAGGATCACGTAACCCATCGATAGACATTTGGAGATATGAACCCAGGTGTCTCCTTAGAACAGTGTCCTCTTTTTCCTCTAAGCATACCTCCTCTTAGGCTCATTGCTTTCGATCTGCTTCCTTCTTTTATTATTGGCAGTAGCCATCTGCCAAATAAATTTCAAAGTACTTTTGAAAAGGTGTTGTGTGAAGTACGGATACATGTCTGTACTGCTTGCAAGACACAGTCCACCTTGCCAAACACACAGGTCTTAATGACAGCATCGGCTTTGCTGTTGGAATTCCTCATATCTGGGTTTGAAATCACTTCCCTATCTTGTAATAAAGATAGATTTCCCACCACAACTTCATCCACTTGAAAATGTATAGCAAGTGATTTAATTTCAGAATTAAAATGTGTTTGCAAATGTTGAGCTTTCTGGGGCTTTCCATCAGCTATTGTATATGTGAAAATTATTTAACATTTGAGAAATTGACTTCAGTACATTTTATATGACATTTTCTCTGTATATCTATTTCTAGTTATATATAATGCCTTTAAGAAGTTTTGATATCTTTAGATACTGAATTTCCTGAAAGTTGACATTCTTTTATGCAAAGAGACAAAATGGTTAAGTACTGTTTAGTGAAATGCTATTAAAATTAGTTTCTGATAAACAGTAGATAATTAGTAAATTATATGATGGTTGAATAAACTTTTTCAATATCAGTAAATGGATTCTCCTTGACCAGGAATTTAAAAGACTAATTTGAATAATGCAAATGAAAAACTACTCAGGAAATAAGAATAGTTTTATTATATCTGTAACAATATTATAATATTTATTATTTTCAAGTTCATTTTTTCTTTTTTCCCCTTTAAAATTACGGACACAACTTGAGCACTTTTATATTATTTCCTTTTTTTTTTTTTTTACATGATAACATAGTAGTTTTACCCTGGAAAGTTGAAATTTGGTCTCTTTAACCTGCCAAAACTGTCTCTTACTAGCTTTTCTGAAATGACTCATAACTCTCAAATAGTAAAATATGATTTCCAATATAAAGAAGATGAGCAAATGCATCAAAACAATGAGAGCATAGTATAAAATATATAAAAAATAGTATTATACTCTTATACTACCACTGAAGACTCATGTACTCTGTGGCCCCTGGAATGAAGAAAAGTAAATGGTTTTCCAGAAATGAGCCACAGAGACTGTGGGTTAATTAAGAAATCTACCTTGAACTGACCAATCTCTCAATAGCTCTCCCAAGTTTAATCTCATTCTGTTTGATAACTCTGAAATAAATGAAGTCTATGAGATAGAGGCAAGAGTTGAGGGGTGGTCAGAGAAAGGGGCGGTCAGAGAAAGGTCCTGAGAAGAGGAAAGTCTCTACCTAAGGCACACATCCAGCATAAACTAATGGAGAGGTGAAAACTGGATTCATGCAAGGGGAGCCATCTCAAGAGGGTTATAACAGAATGTCTTAAAGTGTGCCATGAAATATTAAAAAAAAAAAAAAGAGAAAGTTCATGAAATGATGAAACAGATAGAATTAATTATATAAAGAGCGTTTGACTAGGAAAGATAAATCTCTGGACCCAGGAACAAATACATACTCTGGAGAATGACTCTCATAGTACCTCTAATAGTATGGTTATTTAAAACTCCAGGAGTTTAGGTCTCAGGGGCACCAAGGAGGTAGGAAAAGATAATCATGGACTCTATTTAAAGAATGTATTTTGTAAACTCATAAGTGTTTCTTATTTATATCTGCCAATAATGCAATGGATATCTCTTTTAAAAAAACAATTCATTTTGCTTTTATGTGTGTTGGTTACTAGAGTATATGAATGTCATTATGGAAATCACAAGGTATCCCTATATCACAAATCTCAACCGTGCTGATGTATGTTGACAACAAATTAGAGATGCTTTTGCAATTTTCCTTTTACCCTATTTAGCTTTAGCATTTTTTCTACATTGACATTTTCTTTTTAGTTGATCATTTTCTCAACATGCAAGAGAAAACATATTCTTTTCTTGAAAATTTTATTGCTACTAATTCAAAGTGATGCAGCACAAGAAACATATTTTTGGTTTACAAAAATATACTTGACCTTGAAATATGGAAAGGAATAGTCTGTACTAGTAAATAATTGATTGTTTATTGAAGATAAACAATCTGTCATTGAAGTTATGAAGAAGTGATATATATAGAACATCAAGCTGTTATTTCTACTTTTTTTGGTTGTCCTTTTGTTTTAACTAAGAACATTTTGAAAAACATCTTAAAAAATAGCAATCTTTAGGGGCACGTGGGTGGCTCAGTTGGTTAAGTGACTGCCTTCAGCTCAGGTCCTGATTCTGGAGACCCAGGATCAAGTCCTACATCGGGCTCTGTGCTCGGCAGGAAGCCTGCTTCTCCCTCTCTCACTCCCCTTGCTTGTGTTCCCTCTCTGGCTGTGTTTCTCTCTGTCAAATAAATACAATCTTTAAAAAAAATAGCAAGAGACATTTTCCTTATAACTATCAAAGACAAACCTGTATTCACATATTCACATTCTTGAGAATAGTAAGGGCAGCACAAAGACAAATTAAAAGGCAAGGCATTGTCATATTAGCACATTATTGTTATCATATTAAAATTTGGTATATTTTAATAAAACTTGTCTACCACTGTGTTTTATTTAATTCAACCAGCATTGGGTATATGATTTTATTGTTATTTATTTTTTTTTTACTCTAAGGAAAAAGTGCTCTCAAGACATTAAACTTTATATTTATTATTAAATACCTTAATGTAAATGGAAGACCAGCCCATCTGTATGTGCTGAGTATCCTCTAGGCTTATATAAGTATCAGAAATGTTAACAGTCTTTTCGCAGTTAATATGAAAAGCACTCTGGTTTATTTTTTTAAAACACAAATGTTTCTCTTAAAAAAAAAGCTATGAAGACTTTTGTTTTGAAAATTGTCTTTTATTGATAACCCGAGGAGGAGGAAACTAAACAATCTTTTAAAGCAAATTATATTGTCCAAAGAATAATGTGTAAGTTGAATCTCTCAGCAAATGGTAATGCTAGAATCCTTTCAAACTCAAAGCCATCATCTAAATGCGGAATGAAATAATAATGAAATAAAAAGTATATAGTCTCCTATATAAGAAAGAATTCAGGGAGTGCTGGGCAGGCTATGAAGAACTTAAAAAGACCAATTTTGTATCAGCTGGCTGCTCTTGTATTATAAACAGTCTTGGCTCTAGCTATATTTAAGTCAACTTGGTTACAAAGGAAATACTGAAACTGATCAATACTGCCCAATAATATTAAAGGTAACATAATTAGCAAATGTAAACTTCAGTGGGTTGGAACATTGATCTATTATGAGACAAAGTTTCACTCTAGATGTCAGTAGCTTCTTCAATTTTCAGATATCAGTAGGACTTCTGATGAGAAACTAGAAAAGTAGGAAGGGAAAGGTTATTTGAATCATAAGGAAGAAGCTTCTAACTTCGAGTTCTATCCTATATGACTCTGGAATTCATAGAGTCTCTAAATAGTTGTTCTTCTAACCAGCATAATTATGGACGTCACCTAAAGGGTTACTTACTGCAAAAGGTCCTGGGAGTTGTTAGGTATAGAAAAAAAAACGTGGTAGAAAGATGAACAGCAATTATCAATCTAGCACAATTAAGGAAAAAAATCGTGTTTTATTGACTCAAGTTTAAGTAGATGTAGAAAAAGATACAGAAATTTTCTTCACTAGTATTTTCTTATAGAAACTATAAGCAAATCAATATTGAAATATATCATATGTATGTATAACTTGGTACTTTTCTCTTAAAATGGATTATATGTCACAATAAAAGTATAAAATATAGGCATCTGCCCTCTCCAGGCCCAAATCCCAAGAATCTGTTATACCTTTAATCCAAGGTTAAAGCTATTACATATGCTTTTTCTTGGAACAAAGCATAGATTTTTATTTTGCAGATATAGTTCACTAAATATAATACAATTATGATGATAAATGAAATTTGGCTACTTCAGTTCTTCAAGTTGATAGTTAATTTCTCCTCCCAATTTAGAATGTCTTGCATTTCTTCTACAATATTTGTTTCTGCCATATGATCAAATATGTATCCTCAACTGTTGGCTAGCATTCTCCTCCCAGTGTAAGCTACCATTATAAATGAAAAGTTTTAATGGGAAGCGGGGGTACCAGTGTTGATAGCCAGGCTTTATGTTTGCATGCTAATTGGGTTGGCAGTTAAAGACTTCAGAATGGTTATTGCTGAATGTTTATTCTTTTTTTTTTGAATGTTTATTCTTAAAATACAGTATTTTATTACAAAATATACTTAATAAGCAGAGTATATTTTAAGAATCTGCAAAATCTAGAAATGATGTAGAAAGTAAAGTCATTGTAGCTAGATATAAGGTTCAACAAGAACACAGTGTGTTACATTGAAGTATATACATGTACTTGTTCCACAAAAACACTGTAGTGGTTTTTTATTAATTCAATAGTACAGAGTCAACATTTTTTTTTTTTTTCTGTGCTAGGTCCTAGTTATACAAATTTGTGGAAGATAGAGGTGGTCTGTGTTTTTCGGAAGCTTAGATCTAGAAGGAATAGTCCACTTGAGTAAGCGTGGCAAAGTGTATACAGTAGTATATAAATGAAGTATCCAAGGCACATAATTAAATCTTTGGGTAGGAATTAGAGGGGTTCAGAATATGTTACCTTAAATTATGTCATGTGGTTATACTGACTACTTTGAATTAAAGGCACCTGAGAAATATCCACTATATGAGGAATACTCTGACTCACCTTTGTCTTTCTGAATGCACGAGATAAATCTCCCATATGCCACATTTCCCTGTACCAGAAATGCAGAAGGCATCCTTATGGGCTAAAAAAGCTATATAAACAAATCGTGTTACTTAATTTTACTATCCTTAGCCCAGAACTCTTTGTCTTGTCAATTCTTCACCATATTTTTTTTCTTAATTTCAATTTAATTATATTAAATTAAATGTATATGGCTAAATGTATAAATGTATAAAACATAAAATGTATAAAAGCTTCCTGCTTTGGTTATTTCTTTGAATCTCGTATCTTTGTGGGGCTCTCTAGTAAATACATAATTAAATTTGTTTTTCTCCTATTAATTTTTCTACTACAGAAGGGTCTCAACCAAGAACCTAGAAGAGTAGAGGGAAAGTTTAGCTTTTCTCCACTACAAAGGATAGGATTAGACCCTGAAGACTTCATAATGGAAGTACCATCAAAATTAAATATATATTTAAAGAATTAGCCAACAAATTACTCAGGAAAAGAGAATGGGTAGGAATCTCCTAGTTGGAAATGGCAGCTGCACAAGTCTTACAATTGAAAGAAGATTGGAAATGATTGGAAAACCAATTTAGTCAGGGGGAGAGGAGAGCCATCGGTTTGCTGTCCCTCCCCTAAAGTTTATGTCTTGTCACCAACCATGTCCTTCTTGCCTGCTAGTATTCTCCCATGTGCCTATATCAGCAATGTAGGCTGTCTCTGGTCTTTGTTCCCTGCCCTTAATCTTTCTTCTGAACATCCAGTAGAAGCTGAAGGAAAAGATGTTACAAAGTGTGAGAATTTTTCCTTGTGTCTTGGGCTCCAGGGTATTCTAGACTAACAAATTAACCCAGATTTGATCTTTACCATATTCAGTTTCTTCTTACCCTCTTGTATGTTAACTTTGCTCACTGTCCCATTTCTCCTTGGAGGATTCTGGTCCCTTTGGAATTTAAATTATTTAATTGCTTTATGATCCCAATTCCCTGATTGACTCAATAAAATTATATCTTGTTTATCCATTTTTTTCCGAGTGTTATAGTGGAAGTAGCATTCTTTTCTCCTTTCTACATCTTATGCAAATAGAGAATATTGGGCATTTGTTCATAAAAATATTAATCTAGTGTGGTATGGGAAGTGAACTGTAAAGTAAAAAAAGTAGAATCAAGAAGAGAAGTTATTTGTGTGATGCTATAAAACAGATAAGAGAATATTGTTGTTTAGAACAGAATACCACTACTAGGAGTGAGAAGAATGTGTTTGATTTCAGAAGAAATTTAAGGAGAATTGACAGGACTTAGTAATTTATTAGGAATATAATAGGGAAAAATCAGAGATGATTTCTAGGTTTTGCACATACATTATGAATAAAGGAGAATTTTGAGCCACTGGATTTTTTTAATTGAATAATTAGCATGCAGTGTTATATTAGTTTCAGATGTACAGTATAATGAAAAATATTCATGTCTTCTGCCCATTTTTTAATTAGACTATTTGGGGCCTTTTCACTATTAAGTTGTATGAGTTTTTGTATGTGTTGGCTATTAACCCCTTATCACATATATCATTTGCAAATACCTTCTTCCATTTAGTAGGTTCCCTTGTCATTTTGTTGATGGTTTCCGTCACTGTGCAAAAGCTTCTTATTTTGGTAGTGTCCCACTAGCTTAGTTTTGCATTTGTTTCCCTTGCCTGAGGAGAGATACCTAGAAAAATACTGCAATGGCTGATGTAAAAAAAATTACTCCTTATGTTATCTCCTAGGAATTTTATGGTTTCACATCTCATTTTTAGGGTTAATCCATTTGGTGTAAGAAAGTCATTCACTTTCATTCCTTTGCATGTAGCAGTCCAGTTTTCCCAGCACAATTTGTTGAGGATGCTTTGTCCCATTGTGTATTCTTGCCTCCATTATAGTGGATTAACTGACCATATAATCATGGGTTTATTTCTGGGCCTCCTATTCTGTTCCATTGGTCTATATGTTTATTTTATTCAAGCATACTACTATTTTAATTACTATAGGTTTGTGTTATATCTTGAAATCTGGGATTGTGATACCTCCCACCCTGTTCTACTTTGTTCTTGTTTTCCAAGTTTGCTTTCACTTCCAGGTTTTTTTGTGGTTCCATACAAATTTTAGTATTATTTGTTCAAGTTCTATGAAAAATGCTATTGGTATTTTGATGGGGATTGCATTAAATCTGTAGATTACTTTGGGTAGTACATTTATGTGAGCAATATTTGTTCTTCTAATCCATGAGCATGGAGTATCTTTCCATGTATTTGTGTCATCTTTAATGTCTTTGATTTTTTTTTTTTTCAGAGTATAGGTCTTTAACCTCCTTGGTTAAATTTATTCCTAGATATTTTATTACTTTTTGTGCAATTGTAAGTGTAATTTTAAGTGGAGTTTTTGACATGGCCATGCTTACTTTGGTCCCTTCCAAAGGATGACACAGATTGAGGGCTGTCTCTTTAGTGTTGGGAGTTGTAACTCTTCAAAACTATGCCCTTTGTCAGAGGGAACTTCAACCAGCTCAGTACATGTTGCCCTCTTGCAGAGCAGGTATCACTCAAGTAGTGGGAAACAGTGGAAGGAGAGATGAGAGACAGATTTATTAAATAGTTTCAGGAGACTTAATACCTAAATATTATTCTTAAGAAACTATTTATTCTTACAGTATTTCCAAAGGAAACATGTTCTTAGAAGATAAGACTTGGTAAAAGAAATATTTATTAGTTTAGCTGGAACTTAAGCCCAGTTATCTGTCACCATCCCATGTTATCCTGGCTTTAATATGAAGTCTGAAAAAATTATTTCTGCCATTCTTCACTGTGATTTATTCTTTTTTTATTTTTGAGGGGGTGGGACATTGGGGACAGAGCTTCTGTAAAAGTGAGAGAGATCCTCTGAATTCTTCTTGAATATCCAACTAAATTGTCATATAAAAATTCTAAAAATACCATTGTGAAATTCTATTACCAATCAAAAAATAAAGGTTGTTGAAGAAGAAGAAATCAGCTGGAATGTATAAAATTTGCTTCTTGAGATGTGTATATGGTAATGTTTTTTAAATAAATGGATAAACAACTATTTGATGAGTTAGTATTAGAATTAAAAACATCAGTACTTTGTCATTGAAACAAGGAAAAGAAAGCACAACTATTTCTTTGAAATTTGGCTTATCTCACCTAACATGAGTATGCCACTAATTAACAACTAAATGAGAATTCAGTATATAACAGTTTAAAATATAGAAAGAAAAAAAAGGAAGTAAAAGCCTAAAGTTATAAAAAATACATTTCACCTTTCTTTTACTTTTATGGGATTTTTAATCTCACTGAGCTGTCAGTCATTCTCATTATTTTGAGCACATTCTTCAAACAGTCTAAATTGTTCCCACAGTGGCAGCCAAACCAAATAAACAGTCAAACACTGAAAAGTGCATGATTTCACCAGAGACCTTAAACAATAGAGTGCCCCAGAAATTTCTATTAAATGAAAGGGGTAGGAAACCTCAATGACAGCTTTAAACATAGAAGGAAAACATTCTCTTTTGCTTCCCTTCAAAGTACCCCATCAAAACCAAAAAATCTTAACAACCCCAAATAAATAACAGTATAAATAGTAATCTTGTAATGCACCATAGAAGAACTGCATTTTAACATGCAAAAATTTGTACTTTGAAATGCAGAGTAGCTCATTTAGGTTAGTTATGCATGTACATTTGAAAGAGAATGCAGTCCTCTAGGTAAAGAAAGGATAAATATGGCCTAATTTTATTTAATTTATTTTTAAAATTATGAAATATAAATGCTTAACTGGAATTTTCTCTTTTCTAAATTTCTGCTTTATGATATTTGAAGGATTACACAATCATTTTATAAAGAAAACAATCTATATTAATGAGGACTTTTAAAATTTGAGCTTCTAAGTTTTTGAGAATGATACTTTCTTTCTATATCTCTGAACATACACATTAGCATCTTTTTCCCATTTGCACCAAGTGCAAACTGTATTATATTTAAACCTGTGTTCCCTAATTCCCTAATTCTGATACAGAAAAATAACAACAACAAAATTTGTAGGTGAAATAGTTCAGCGACTTGAAATTTGTGAATTCTTGGTCAAAGAACAAAAATTTAGATTTGAGCACTACAATGTATTCACTTGAAGTGGAAATAATTATATTTTATTGTTATTGTATATGGAGAAATCATATACAAATAGATTAGCAGCTTGTTGTAAGTAGATTAAACAAAATATTTTAAATTTTTACAAGAATAATAATTTAGAGCCTGGGTTCTTCTTCCCTACCCCATTTCTGGCACGTGCCAAAAGTACCAAGTATGCAGAAGTAGGATATAAGTTAACCTCCTTGCTTGTGCTCAGGGCTCAGACCTTTGGAGAACAGTCTCCTCTGAGGCCATCAGTGTTAAATAAACCTCTGATCCTCCAAAGTCTCCAAGTGCTGTGTGGTTCTTCCACCAGGATCCAGTCTATGTTCTGTAACATTTGGTTCCCTGACTGGGAAACCCAGCTACATGGGCCCATTGTTGCCACTGGTTTGGGGTAATGGTGGGGTGGTGACTGAATGAGGGATGACTGACTGAATGAACTGAGAGGCCTAATTTTCGGCCGTCTCCCTCCTGTCACCTTAGACCAGTCCTGGCTCCACTCTGCTGTTCATACATGAACTCCAAGGAGATTTGACAGGTGAGGACTTGGTCCTGATGTCAGAATCTTGTTAGTCCTGGGGCCCCAGGACCCAGTCAGGCCCACCCTTCAGGGTGGAAGGAGAAACTGAGTACTTCCCAGAGACCTCTTAGAGGTCCCACTGGTCAGGGCCTCCTGCGGGGGAGGCCCCTCAGGTCAGGGAGTAATTTCCAAAAAGAGTTCCCAGGTCAGGAAGTAATTTCCAAAAGGAGTTCCCAGGTCAGGGCCTCCCAGATGGGAGGAACTGTCATAACTTGTGGAGTGAATGTGCAGTTTGACCTGCCTTCTTAGGCAGACTGATTCTATGGCTCCATGGTGGGCGCCTTTAGTGTCCCCAGAAGCCTGTAGAGTCCAGGTGGGCTCTAACCTACAGAGACCGCAGAAGGTCTAAGGTGAGTCCGTTTGGGGCTCCAGTCCAGGGTTTATACAGACTTGCTCTGGCCAAGAGGCATCCAGGAGAATGGACAGGCCGGCATCTGATCGGTCTCTCCTTCAGAGGGGCACCCATCCTTTGTTTGTCTTTGTGCCACGACAAAGGGAGGGAACACACAGGGTGGACAAAAGAGCCTCTGCTCATCACGGTGGAAGCTCTTCAGAACCTATAGTCTTGGACTGTATGCTCAAAAATGTTAAGAAGGGATTCTCAGGAGACTATGGGATCAAAATGTCTCCTGGAAAATTAGGCACATTGTATGAACTAGACAGGGCCACCTTTGGGGTCATCTGGCCCTCTGAGCGTATCCTAAGACCCACCCACTGTCCAGGTCATTTACCAAATTACGGTCGGTCGAGACTCACAGACACCACAACCAATTTCCATATATTGATTCTTGTCTTCAGATAGCCCAAACTGCCTCCATGGGTCCAATTCTGTGCTAATAGGAAGGACCAAAGTAGGATATTTGTAACTCGAGTAAAAAAGCCCAGAGGCTGTTAGGAATCAAAGCCTATCAGGGAGCCCTTTTTGGGGGCATCTGGGGCAACAACGGGTATGAGTTCTGGACAAGGATGAGCCCATCAGGAAGCCTGGGGACTGTAGTCCTCTTCTGACACGGGGCCTAAAGCTGAGCCACAGGAAGACCGTGCTCTCCTGCTCCTTCTACGTGACATGTGTAGGGAGATATCTGATGGAACAGCTCTGACACCCCACAGGAAACTTGATCCAGACAGAAACAGGATGTAAAATAACAGGAGTTCTCATACTTACATTTAAGAGAAAGAAGTGGGGAGCACCTGGGTGGCTCAGTAAGTTAAGCGTCTGCCTTCCGCTCAGGTCATGAACCCAGGCACCCTGAGAAGCAGGTACTTTAAGAAATATTCCCAAGCAGCTGCCAGTAAGTTCCTGTCTTCTCTGGCCCAACATAGAGTGCCTATCCCCATTGTTGGTGGGAAAACATGATGTGTCTTCCTCTGTTAAAACTGATGAGCTCCTGAACTGGGAACCCTTTCTCTGTGCTATGGCAGCACTTATCTATTCTGCCTCCCCAACCCCATTTCCCATCTTGGTTTCTGCACTACCTTAGGTGCGGCCTGTATTACTGGCTTTTAGACAGTTCTCGGTGCCTCAGGCACCCTGGTGGCTCCTTCCTTCACGGTCAAGGAGCAGGAAGAGCACCCCCTGGAAACAACAGTGCCCACTCCAGATTTTCCCACGTGTCTCAGGTGAAAATTGACCTTGGGGAGGATCCGGGTGAAACATAATTCAAGGTTTAAACTAAGTTAAGTTTGTTGGTTTAATTAAGATAGACGTGTCTTTTAAGTTCTCAGCAGTAAATGTGAAACTTATTCTATCAAGATTTACTGAAAGTCAAATAACATCACGTTATCGCTTGTAATTTGTTAGCAAAAAGATGACTAAACTGATGGTTAATGGTCTCAAAGTTTTCTTGGGTAATTGTTAAGATAACTTTCAAAGTCTTTTGTAAACATACACTTTAAAAATTTTGCTTGGATGATCAATGGAATTAAATTCATTGGACATCTAGGTCTTTTCCAAATAGGATATAGTGCTAAGTCATTAATAATGACACAGGTTTGTGCTTTTGACTTCTTATTGCAAAAAAAAAAACTAAGGATATTTAAATCTATTGGTAAATGTGTTTTGTGTTTAACTGATTCATAAATCTGCCATCTAAAGAAGTCTGCTGTAACAGTTCACAATTGGTTACTCCTTAGTCTTCACTGGAGATTAAGGTTTCTGAGGAGTGCAAAATTCTGCAACTATAACTAAAACTGATGGAAATAAGGGACACAACCCTGTATGTGGAAAAATGGGAGAATATGTAAGAAAGATAAGGAATGGGAATGTATTTTTGTTGAAGGTAAAAGAAGGTAATTTCATCCTAAATGAGATAGTTGTTTGGAAAGAAATGGTTTGGGACAAAATCTGAATGTGAAGGAAAGTTTTAGAAGGTTTATGGAGTGAAAACTTTGAAATGGAATTTTAAATGTGGTCTGGAGGGACCAAGATTGAAATGAATGGGTTTTAAAGTGTAAGATCAGAAGTCTGCTTTCTCCATTCAAAAAGACAAAGTATTCTCCAATTGTTGGTCAGCTCTTGATAAGAAAATGCAAATAGTTGTTTTCTCTCTGCCTGCCTAGAAAAAACAGTTTCTCTGTCTTGCCTTTATCAGGTCTAAAACCCTAATCCTTTTTAGGCATGTGCTTTAAAACTTCCTAAGGTTTTAACAAACTTCCCCAGGATTCAAATCATGAACAAAGTCCTGTTGACTAATTAGACTTGCTCGTTTGGTCTGTTACCTTCTGGTTCTGGCTATTGGAGTGTTGCGTGTCACAGAATAACTTAGTTTCCTTGTCAATCGTATCTTAATAAACTCGCACATCAGATCATTAACAATGTCCATTTCTGAGGGTTTTTTTTTTTGTCATTTATTGTCTTGCAAATGAGTTTCAGCTTCATGGAGATTCATATAAAGGACTTTTAGGACAATACAGGTATTCAGTAGCTTTAAGATCTTAAAACTAAAATGGGTAAAATTTTCCAAAACTGATTAAAAGCTGCATTCAAACTGAACAAGAACTAGTAACATGGGACTACATGAACTAAAAAGATGAGTATAGTTTTGTGACTCTTGTTTGAAACATTGCTGGTTCTCTAATGTTTACTCTTCCAGATTAAGGAAACTTTCTCTTAAGATATCTATGACTTACAAAAACATGATGAAGTATTCACTTGTGAACAAATTGAAACTTTTAACTTTTCTCTCTACCTGAACCCTCTGAAATTCAGAAGGTCTCAGAAAGTATTCTTCTTTCCATGGCAGTCATATTCATTTGCATAAGTTCAATAATAATCTGTTCTCCTTGGAACAGATTGGAAAATGGAACATCATTGGAAAATGTTGCTTATTTTACCAAAGCCTTGAGTAGAATGTCATATTTGAGAGAGGCATGCATAGACTAAGATATGACCTGACATCTTTAAGGAACTAAGGTTGACTTTATGAAACATGGAGCCGTAAAGCCCCTTGGAAATGTCAGCTCGATACCTTGTTTACAGTTTCCAGCAGCCTCACCAGGTGAGTAAAGAATGTCACTTCCTGACAGGTGAAGGAACCTCAAGATATATTGGGGGCCTCATGAAGAGAAAGCTACCCAAATCTACTGGTATTGCAGGCATGTCTGATGGCAAGTACTTGGCTTGGTTTCTGGCCTGAAGAAGGTACTAGAAGTTCAACTTAAAGATTTTTTACAAAAGTTCCAACACAGCAGATTCTAAGAGATCTATATGATCAATCATTCTTCATGACCTTATGTAAATAATTATACTGTTTGTTAAAACGAGACTTGTTTTTCAAACAAATTAGTCTTATTTGGCTATATCTGGAAATGAGGGTTATTACAGAGAAAACTTATCTTTCAAAAACACACCTTTGTGGATATTAATTCTAGTTCTGATTACCTTTGAATAATGTTTACCTAAACTAGACAAGAGACCAAAGGCCCCCAATAGATGTTGGGAGGCAGACTTACTAAATACCAGTCAATATTTAAAATAATACTTAAAAACTGTCAAACTTTAAACCCAGCTACCCTTATGCCTGGATGTGAACATTGTACTTCTATAGAGCATAACTGTTGGAGGTCATTGGTCTTGTTTATTCTAGTCAATTGGATTTAAAAGATTCCTTTTAATTCTATAATTAGAGCTATAATTTACCTCGAAGGCTCTATGGCAGGCCACCCCCCTGTAATGAGCAGGCTTAGAGGAGACCTGGAACAGACTGGAGACTTAGAAATGTCTCAGTACCTCCAGGCCCTGGGAAAAAGACTAAGGCACATCTCCTGAGAAGCTTAAGAAAGGACCCCCTCAAGCCACAGTGGAGAGGGCCCCACACTGTTGTTCTAAACACTGCTATGGCCCCCAAAGTCTCAGGTGTCACCCCACGGGTCTGCCACTCCAGAGTAAAGAAGGCCAACCAGTCAGACAAGGAATTACAACAGTGGAAAGCCCAACCAGACCCTATGAACTCACTGTGGCTCCAGCTGCAGCAAGACCCCACCGACTGATACACATCTGTTTGCTGTGGTTCCTGGCTATTTTCAGCATGATATTCTTCACCTCAGGAATTGGGCTTTATGCTGCTGCCCCTTTTGATTGCACTTTCTCCCAGAAACTTATTATTGATTATTGGGCAACCTTAGGAACCTTAGGATGGATTGCTAAGTTCATAGAAAACACTGTTACCGGGGGAGCCGTCACCCAGATATTAGCCTTGCAGGCCTATCAGCCTAGAGTAGATGATAATGATGTCCTCTGAACTAGGTGTTTAAAGAGGGCATCAAAGAGGGGAATGATAAGGGAAAAACTGTACTCTAAGGTGGCCGACCAAACCAGCAAGGGAATTCCAGTTCCTGTCTCAAAGTCTCAAAGCCTTTACGGGTTCTTCTTCCCTATCCCCTTTCCCACGTGTGCCAAAATTACCAAGCATGCAGAAGTAGAACGGTATAAATTACCCTGCTTACTTGTGCTCAGGGCTCAGACCTTTGGAGAATAGTCTCTTGAGCCCACCAGTGCTAAATAAACCTCTGATCTTCCAAAGTCTCCGAGTGCACTTGGTTCTTCTGCCAGGATCCAGTCAAAGTTCCATAACAACTCTACACCTTGTTTCTACATATTTAGTATTGACCATCTAATTCATTACCACAATTATATTGTAACTTTTAGAAATATTACATTTGTCCTAGGGTTCTCATCTTATTTTAGGTTAGTTTGTTTGCTTTTTGTAAATATAAACAGTTGTCTTTATTCTAGGGTTCTTATTTCAATTCTGGGAAGAAGGAAATAATTCAATCATTTAAATAACTATGTGTTAAAAATATTACAAAAGTAAGACAAGCCCATTTTAGACAGGATGACAGACTGATGACTGAGATTGAGAAAAATTATAATTCACCACTCATATTCTTAATATATTTTGTTTTTTCTTATTCATTTGTAAGTATTTACTTATATATTCAAAAAATCTATTTCAGTGAGAAGGGTTACCTATCACCCCCAGGTCTGATGACTCACTAGGAGAGTTCTGATGACTCAACATATGGTCATTCTTCAGACTATGATTATTTCATTAAAGGATACAAAGCAAAATCAGCAAAGGGAAAAGGCTCATAGGCAAAATCTGGGGAGTCCAGGTGCAAGTTTCAAAGTTCCTTTCCTGGTGGAGTCCTGTAGAACATACTTAAAATTCGTCAGCAGTGAATTGTAATAGTACATGCGAAAGGTTGCCAACCAGGCAAGTTTGTAACAGACTCAGTGCCCAGAGTTTTTATTGGATGTTGATCATGTAGGTGCCCTCTGTGGGCACATAACTAAAATTCAGACTCCCAGAAGAAAAGCAGGTGTTTAGTATGAACTGTATTTTTTGCATAGTTTATGTACAACGAGCCACTCTTCCTTAGTTGATGGTGTTGAGAACTCTCCTGAAATCTGAATTCTCAGATGTCAGCTAAGAGACAACTTTATAAATAAGCTTTTCAAAGAATAACAGGTAGGCTTGCGATGTTAACTCTTTCTGCCCTGTTTCATTTTGTATTGTCGATTACTTTTGTATCTAATTTTTAATATATGAACATCTTTCAATATCATTAAATACTTTTTTCCTATTTAATGGCTATACTGTTTTTAATTCTATTCATGTACATTTCATGTTCATTTCATGTTCACCTATTCATGTTCATTTAAAAAATTATTGGCAGATTAAAAAAATATCATTCCATATTTTCACTGTAATAAACAAAAATGCTATGAATATTATTTCCTTGATATAAATTCCCGAAGTGAGATTGCCTCACGTGCCCATTGTAAAGGGTTTGGATGTATATTACACAATAGTCTATACTGTACTTCAGGTCTGTAACAGTGTACATACACACCCATCAACAATATATATAAGAAATTGATATTTACAATAATTTTCTTTTTAAAAAAATATTTATTTATTTGACAGAGAGAGAGATCACAAGTAGGCAGAGAGAGACAGAGAGGAGGAAGCAGCCTCCCTGCCAAGCAGATAGCCAGACATGGACCTCGATCCCAGGACCCTGAGATCATGACCTGAGCTGCAGGCAGAGGCTTTAACCCACTGAGACACCCAGGAGCCCTACAATAATTTTTTTTTTAAGATTTTATTTATTTGACAGAAATACAGCTGGAGAGGGAACACAAGCAGTGGGGAGTAAGAGAAGGAGAAGCAGGCTTCCTACAGAGCAGGAAACCCGATGCAGGGCTCCATCCAGGACTCTGGAATTATGACCTGAGCTGAAGGCAGACGCTTAACAGCTGAGCCACCCAGGTGCTCCTGATATTTACAATAATTTATTAATTTGCTAAGAGAAAATGAATTTTGGTTATCTTATTTAAGATCTTTGATACTACAGGTGTTGAATATTTTACAGTATATTTCTTTGTCATGTGTATTTCTACTTTTCTAAATATGCATTCATTTATTTTTATCAGCAACTATTACAAAATAATGTCACAATTGAAAAGAAAAGATATTAAAACACCAGTTTCAATTAATAGTAATGGACTAGGCACTATTTTATCTTTGTCCAAATTAGTTTTCATGTATGTAGCTTCATTTGTTAATTTAATTCATAATATCTCACTACTGGGGAATGATGTACATGGAAATACTTTTTTCTATATCAGTACAAATGATATATTTCTTTTCTACAAAACTTACATTGAAAAGTTACACAAGCAGGGGAAGTGAGAGAGGGAGAAGCAGGCTTCCTGCTGAGCAGAAAGCCCGATGTAGGACTCAATCCCGAGTCTCCGGGATCATGACCTGAGGGGTCTCCAGGATCATGACCTGAGCCAAAGGAAATCACTTAACCAACTGAGCCACCAGGAGCCCCAAAACTTGGATTCTTAATTTCCTAACATTTGATTTGTTTTTAGGATGGTAAGAGTTGAGTTTTTAAAAACAATTTTGTTTATTTAAATATCTGTGATAAGAAACTATAGTGTGTTTCTAGTCACATTACCTGTCTAACAACGTAAGATGTAAGTTATTAAATAATTGTGAAATTTTGATATTCTTCTCCTTGAATTAAGCCAGCTTTCTCCTTACATACTTTATAATTAGGCTTTCTTTTTTATACTATTAAATATTTTGGGAGCTCTTACCTTTGAGGAAGGAAAACCCATTTTGTACAGTCTCAAATATTCATGTTCCTACAATCAGTTTTTAAATGGGCAGTGATCAGTCTCCTTCAATCCTACTATCAGAATGAAGAAGCAGTCAAAATCCCAGTCATCTTTTATCTTGAACGCAAGAAGTTTGTTTACATTAACATTTAAGGAGTGGGTTAAACAAGTTGAGAATGGAATAGGCCTGTTAGAGAAGCGCAAGGTGGGGCACCTGAGTGGTTCAGTCCTTAAGCATCTGCCTTCAGCTCAGGTTATGATTGCGGATGGAGCCCTCCATTGGGCTTCCTGCTTGGCAAGAAGCCTCCCTCTCTCACTCCCCCTGCTTTTGTTCCCTCTCTAGCTGTGTTTCTCTCTCTGTCATATAACTGAATAATATCTAAAAAATAAAAAAAAAAGAAAAAGGTATAAGGTTGCCTTTTATTAAGAATTTATTAAAAAAACAATTGGAAATATTGTTATTATTTACCTAGGAGAGAATAGAAAGCAAATGACAGATATAATGATGAAGGCTACACAATAGCTCTGATTACAATGGAAATCAATGAAATCTAATTTATTCTGTATCATATTATAAGGCTAGGGAGCATGTTGAAGAGGAAGGCAATGAATTAGAAGTAGATATTAACTTTTTTTTTAATACACAAGTATGAGATAGCCAAATAGTGATTGAAGAGGGAAAAAAACAATTAGAACTCAAACATTGTTAAATAGCTAACACTAAAAATCTTTGAAACACACTGTGGAAGAATTTTTTTCAGTTAATTGTTTGCACACAATCAGGGAATATAATAAAGAATGTTTGCTTGGCATTTAGAAGGCCACAATAAGTTGATAGTCTAAATGGAGACTTCTATATTTGGCAGAAATTATTCTAAATTAATTCAAGAAAGAGTTCACAGGGTTTGGCTTTTGACAGTCATGAAAGAATTTTAGTGCACCTGCTTAGGAACACATTCCCCTTGTATAAAGGTGTCTGCTACTTTGCTTAGTTTGTGGTAAGTAATTTGCATAAATCCATAATGTAGCTGTCAGATTCCTTTTTTCTTCTTGTAGCATTATAATGCTAATATAGAAGTGAAAAACAGAACTTAAAAAATCTATTTAGACCCAACAGCACTACACTTGACATCTGTATACTCTCTGTGATAAATATAGCACCAGCTTTTCTATGGTAATGCTTTCATAATCTTAGCTTCTGGGCACTAGTGCTACACAGTATTTGCAGAGGACAATAATATTTTACTAATGAAAGTTAGATATTTTGTAAGGTGCGACGTATTCTCCTTTCATTTAAATGGGTAGGAGCAGATTGTGGATAAATAGTTAAATTAATATTTGAAAACTTATAGGCATCATCTGCCAATGACTTCCTCAGTGTTTTTCATCTTCAAGTTTCCAGCTAAAACGTTGTAGTTAAAGTGAAATTGTGGGCAGAGGCGACCATGTCTAGGAGAGGCTCTGCGTGTCGGCTGCCTAGGCTGGCCTCGCGGCTTGGAGGCAGGGAGAATACTGCCACTGTCTGCTTTCCCTTGGTGGTCTGCTCACAACTGGTCCCGCCTGGAGATGGCAGGCGATCTTGGAGATGAGTGGTGGGAGAAGCAGCCTGCAGGAGCCGCGGGCAGCCCAGAAGCATCAGACGGTGAAGGAGGAGAAGACCCAGAAGTGATGCAGCAGGAGACATCTCCAGTTCCTGTCTTGTCAAAGAAAACCAGACAACCTAAAGAATGTTTCTTGACAAAACCAAAGAAAACCAAACAAGATGACACCAAGACAAGGAGGAGAAGAAAGAAGGAAATTACTGATGTTCTTGCAAAATCAGAGCCCCAACCAGGGACCCCCTGAAGACTTACAGAAACTGTTGAAGGCCTATTACAGCAGCAATGGCTCAGTGATTGAATTAGAAGAACTAAACCTACCAGACTCCCATTTCCTCAAGACTGTGATTGACTCACAGTCTTTCAACATACCTAAAAGAAATCTGCCCTAAGTGGGTAAAACTTCAGAAAAACAATAACGAGAAGAAATCAGTCCTGATGCTGATCATATGCAGTTCTGGTCTCTGGGCTTTGGAGCTCATTGGGTCGATGACAGTATTCAAAGGAGACAACAAAATTATGAAATTATTTGCAAAACACATAAAGTCCAGGAGAAGGTCAAGTTGCTGGAGAAGTGTCTTGTGTGCCTGGATGTAGGAACACCAGGGAGAATTAAAGAACTCATTAAACAAGATGGCCTTAATTTGAATCCCTTAAAGTTTCTGGTTTTTGACTGGAACTGGAGAGATCACAAGTTGAGGATGATGATGGACATTCCCGAGGTAAGACGGGAGGTTTTTGAACTTCTGGAAATGGGAGTCCTCAGTCTGTGAAGGTCTGAATCTTTGAAGCGGGACCTTTTCTGAGTCTGGGTCCTAATGAAAATTCCAGTTTTCATGGTGGGATTTGTGTCTCACTTAATAGAATATTGCAAGGACTCAAATACCAGCTACTGTTTTATTATGTTAACTGCATCACCAGATGAATCACTAGACATTTTGGTGGAGATTCTTTGATTAAAAATGAAGCTGTCCTTTGCTAACGTCTCTGTATAATAAAGTATCACCAGCTTAAAAAAAAATAAAGTGAAACTGTGATATGGAAATATTGACACAAAAATAGATTACCTTATCAGCTATTCAAACTATAATTTCTGATGTAGGAAAAAACTCTCAAATCATTCATCTCAAAGATAAGGGTCTGTCAGGGCCTTTTGGATGCTCCTCATTTTGAGAAAGTGTTAGTGATGATAAATAGAAGTTCGTCTTTTATAAATATAAAATTTATTCACACTGAAAGCAATAGGAAGATGTAAGAATTTCCCCAAAGTTAGGATAAATTCAAAACAAACAAAAACAAACATATAAGCCAACAAAGTATAAATTCTTTTATTATTGTTATTTCACCTTATGTTCTAACAAGACACCCTTATGTCAATAGGTTTAGAGCAAGTAGTCACATTATAGCTAAACAGTTCCTGGGGTCTCTAATCAGAAATCAGCTTCTTTGTACATTTATTTTTCTTGTATAAAATACAGTTTTATCTACAAAAGACTACAAGTTGTATCTATAAATATAAGTCATAATGATTTAAGGAGACAGTCGAGTTGTTAATGAATTCTATAAAATGTCAGGAAAAATGTAAGGCAGCCCAATTCAGAAGCAATTTTAAGAGAGTATCTGAAATAGGCCACTTTCCTTCCCAGGACAAGGAAGATGTTAGTGTGCTGGAAAAAAATAAAAACTTTAAAAGAGAAGAAAATATATATAAAAAGAAAACTGTTAATAAAGGGGAGCCTCTGAATGATATGGCTTATCAAATAAAGGCCTTCAACAAAAAGATATGCTACTACGTTGTCAGTTCACTTCAAACTGGAAAAGAATTTTAAGATTGTTCTTCTCTCTCTTTTTTTTTTGCCTCTGTATATCTCTCTCACACACTAACACACACAATTATGAAAAATAAATTCTTAAAAATCCCAAGTGCTCCACACAATTATGAAAAATAAATTCTTAAAAATCCCAAGTGCTCATAACAAACAAAGCAACATTCAAGACATCTCTAGGTGTTCATATAGAGGGATCGATAGGATGGCTAGAAACAAACAATAAACATTTTTCTTCCAGTGTCTTTTAAAAATTATTTATTTCAAGGTAAATTATGCACATGGGGGTATCCATAGATATTAGGACAAAATTTCACGAGTTTTGAAAAATATAAATATATCCTATAGTCGAGATATAGAACATTTCCTTCATACCATAAATTTACCTCATATTTCCTTTAGGTCAGTCTGTCCTTCATATAAGCTATCACTCTTCTGATTTCTGTTAGAAGTTTCTATCAGGGATTCGTGGAGAAAGCTCGTCCTATGAAAATCAGACAATAAGACAAAGTGGCACTGGCTTATGGGCAGTTCCAGTAGATCTCTTGATATTATCAGGTGACAGGGACAACCTGCACTTTTCCTAGGCTTTTTCTTGGTTGAGGCCTGGAAATATGCCCCACTGTGTACTGCACACTCAATAGAACAGATTGTCATGATGATGCTAATGATACATACACTGACAATCTTGCCACATGTAAGCCATCACAGCTCTTGGTCCTGTACCCATAAGTTAAACAAAATGATGAATAAGCAATAATAGGAACACAGCACTAACATGTGGGCCCTAGAAGAAGAGAGAGGCAGACAAAGGGGAAGAGAGGAAATGAGAATGCATGTGAGAATTTCACATATTATCAGAATAATCCAGTTATCAAAAGGTAGGATTCAATGAAAAGACATTTTTAAAGGGAACTAATAATAATGTGAACAAAATTAACCCACATAAAACGAATGGATTTTTGAATTTGAACACCCAGCACTAGATAAAATGATGAGGATATTCACTCTTGAAATTTGAATATGTGGTCAGGAGGAGGTAAGAGAAGTATCTGAAAATACAAAGCAAAAACAATGATGGAAACTGTGAATGGAAAAAATGAGAATTGGAAGATCCAGAAAAATTAATACAGAAATAACTTGCTATCAGTAGGAGAAATAGGAATAACTGAGTTTGAGACACTAGTTAAAATAGAACTATAGATGTAGTTATAGAATACATTTTATTTTTATAAATAAAAATTTAATACACTGGAGAAAGCAGATAGAAATTTGCCCAAGTTTTAGGCAAGACTGACTAGAAAAGCAATACAAAAGCTTATCCTAAAATAACATTAGAGGAATTAATAGGAACCATAAAAGTTCCTACAACAGAATAAAACAAAAGGAGAAGAAAAGAATCAGGCAGGTATTATAGTTTTCATCTCTATCATATAGATTCTTGAAAAAATAATAATCAAATACCAGGCTTGATAATGTTCATCTGTTAGGGACAAACATCTGTATTTGCAGGCATGTAAGCACCTAGAGACTATACCACATGAATATCCAATATGAGAGGAAAACTCTCAAAAAAAAAAATGTCTCACCAAGCAGAAGATGACTTAGAACACAGATTTCAATATAGAAATAAAGAAATGAGTGGAAGAAAAAATCACGAGCCCTTGTGAATCCATTCATGCAAAATACAGAATTGAGAATAGATCTTATGTGAAATCATTATAAAATTTTCATTTTCCTGGTTAGGATGAAGCAGTGAAGAAGTAGAGCCTCTTAGTGTTTGACACTATTAGTATCATGTAATAATTCTTACATGTAATAGCTCTGTAATAGGGAAATAAAAATTGTAGTCTCATTAAGGGGAGAATAAATTAAACCAGTGACAGTCCTGCTGTGCACCACACAGGGGCATTGCATCGAAGGCGTCAACCTTTCTGTGGTAGATGGATATGCACTTTATTACAACTTGTAATTAGTGGACGTAATTAAACAAATAGAACAGAAGTAGTTGAAGTTATTCTAACAAAATTTTTGTATTGTGATAATTTTGCAACTGATGAAGGTATAGCATCTTGAGGAAACAAACATTTTTCTATCAACAAAAAGGGGCCAAATGAACTCATACTGGCCTTCCTGCTTTGGTGTTGTAGACAACTGAGGTATCTGGGGTGCTTCACTGAAATTCCTGAAACTTTCTTGTCCTCTGAAAACTTTTCTCTCGTCCTTTCCACAGTTTTGTAAGTAACTAATTCTTCGCATTAAATGAGTTCTTACCTGACAATGTCTTCAGTGTAACGTATATCTGACTGAGGCAATAATGTTGAGAATCTTCATAATCTTTGTTCATATCTTTAATTCCCTGTTTTTATTGCTCATTTTACTGTTGTGCCTGGCATGATGTTATGTAATTTTACATATTATACAATTCCCGTGGTGGACCTGAATGATGGTCATTATATTCACTGATTTTAGGGATGAGAAAATATGGATTAAAGAGGTTAAGTAAATTTCCAAAACAAACTGGTAAGTCATGAGCCAGAATTTGAACCTTATATTTTTTGGACTTGAAATTCTTTGCCCTTTAAATATCTCTTGTTTCTTCTTATCAGTGATTTCAATTACAAAAGATTGATTTTTTTTCACTTTTTCCCCTTAAACCTCATTAAGATCATTCACATTTAATATAATTTTCCCAAGCAATATTGTTTATATAAACTTGTATACTAAAATGGTCTATTCCAAGTTCTTTTAGATAACACTTATGTAGCCTAATAAAACCACTCATTTTCTTGGCATATTGGCTGTGGTGAAGCTTACACGATTAACACATCTTTAATATATTAGTGTTAGACGATTAACACATCTTTAATATATTATGAATTGAACTATGGTGACAGGAAGACATGGTAGCAAAATAATCAGCAGACTGAAATTGATTTTTGCTCAATAAATATTTAAGAGGAAATAAAATTTAGCTCTGAAAAAACTAAAACCAAACGAAATGCTGAAGGTATATTAGCAGGTAGTAGTAGGGACTTATTTGTATGACTAAAGTAAGTCGAATTTCGTTGCCCTTTTAAAAATTGCCTCAGAATGTTCCCTTGAAAAGGTATCTTCTGGGTGCCTGGGTGGCTCAGTGGGTTAAAGCCTCTGCCTTCGGCTCAGGTCCTGATCTCAGGGTCCTGGGATCAAGGCCCTCATTGGGCTCTCTGCTCAGCAGGGAGCCTGCTTCCTTCTCTCTCTGCCTGCCTCTCTGCCTACTTGTGATCTCTCTTTGTCAAATAAATAAATAAAATCTTAAAAAAAAAAAAAAAGACAAGAAAGAAAGAAAAGATACCGTCTAAGAACCAGGAAGTCAGCCTCATCAAACATAGAACCTCACTATACAGGTACCCTAAGCTCTGACTTCCAGACTCCAGAAATGTGAGAGGGAAATTTCTGTTTGCAGGTCCTCAGTCTGTTAGAGAAACCTGGGCTCTGTTGTTATAGCAGCCTGAATACACTGAGACACCACCTGGTTCCCTTCATTTCCATTTCCCGACCTACCTTAGCAGTCATGGTAAAAAAGATGAGTTTTCCTCTCGTAAATCCACATATCCATCCTGAGTAGATACTAAATAATTACATATGATTTTATTTTATTTTATTTTATTTTATTTTAAATATTTTACTTATTTATTTGACAGAGAGAGACACAGGGAGAGAAGGAATATAAACAGGAGTAGTGGAAGAGAGAGAAGTAGGCTTCCCGCAGGGCAGGGAGCCCGATATGGGGCTAGAAACCAGGATCCTGGGTTCATGACCTGAGACGAAGGCAGACACTTAATGACTGAACCACCCAGGAACCCTTACTTATGATTTTAAACAAATGTGTTTATTTAACAAATATTTATTATATAACATACTATACTTCAAGCATTCCTCTAAGTGTTAGAAACATTATTAGTTCATTAGACCTCATTAAAAAGAAAAACCAAAACTCTAAGAAGGATATACTATTACTATCTCTCCTTTACCCATGATGGAGTTGAGAAACAGAGAGATTAAAGTCACATATTTAATAAGTAACAGAGCCAGGATTAGACCACAGAAGTCTGATTCTAATAAAATTCTATATTGATTCTCTATGGGAGCAACAAAAAATGTTGCGAAGGTAAAATGTGCTCTTCTAATTCGGTCACTATTAGATATTTAGATATGACTAACATCTGAGATAGGAGAAGGGTCACATCTGGGATTAGAAAAAAGTGAGTTTTTTCCTAGAAAAAACTGTATATATGTATAGGAGAGAGATACGTAAAGCATTTTGTCATACATAACAAATGCTAATTAATGAGCGTTATAATCAAAATAAGTACCTGTTATGGTCTTGAGATTATAATGGAAGATAATCAAGCTGAGTGAGTCTGTTCTTATATACTAATAATTTTAACTTACATATGATTATGATGTCAGATAAATAGAAAACTTAACCCATGGGAGAAACTATTCTGTTGTTTGTTTTTTTAACTAAGCTCTACACCCAGCGTGGGGCTTAAACTCTGGATTCCAAGATCAAGAGTCACATGCTCTACAGACTGAGCCAAAGAGGCACCACAAAAACTCTTCTGTCTTAGTGATGTTCTTTCCTCTATTTAATCACAAATCTCACAGTCTTTGACTTTCTTCCTAAGCCAATAGTCAAAGACAGCTTTCACTGATAAGACATGAGACAACTTGCTCTGTTCTGATGAAGTCTGCCCTGAACTCTTTCTTCTAAATAAGATGGGTTATTACTGTGATTAGATTATTTTACTTGAATTGTAAAAAGTGAGATGACATAGTAAAATCTTTTGCATTACAAAAAATTTTGTAACTTCATGTCTTTTTCTAAACTGTCTGGAATATTTTAATCCTTTGCCCTCTTTCATCAGCTTCCTGTACCTATTTGCAGTGATGTTCCTGCCACTTTTTGGGTGCGGGCAATGATAATGTATGTGTTCTGGGTACTTCTGCATAGACTATGAATCCCGGTGCACAGTCCCATGAGGGCTTGTCCCTAAAAAGTACTCCTTTTTCTCTCCCTAAACCTGCCCTTCCTGTTTATGCCACACTCTGGGTCTCAGTGTTGGGTGGAGAAAATTAATGGTATGTTTCATCCTTTGCAAACTACTGCTGGAAAGTATATACTAAAGATTGTAATGATCATTTTCCTATTGTCAAAGTTGTAAAGGTTCAATTGTTATATGATTTCATTTTGAATACTTAATTTTTATATGTTCTGAGGATCCGTAAAAATAAAACCATGAATTATTTTCTTCCTGGATTATTAAAGAAGTTCTCTTTGAATAAGTCAATGGTGAGGGATATATTTAAGTGCAACTAAAAGGTGAGTATTATATTGCAAGTAGAATAATACAAATTACTCCCATAAAACTATAGAAATCAGCAGTGTTTTATAATCAGATTGACCCAAATTAATATCCCAAATCTACTACTTACTAGTAAAGCTCTCAGTTTTATGCAAATCAGGGATAATAATATTTATATTCTCATACTTGGGGATTAAATAAATGCTTTAGATGTAATCACGTAGCAAATATTAGCGACATAGTAGCTAATTAGTATGTGGCAGTTATTTTTATTTTCTTTACAATCATGGTTTAAAACCTCACTGACAAGAACTTCAACTTCTTGTTTAGTGTCTACTCCCATTATGTACTCTCTAACCTTTTCTTTTTTTTTTTTATTGTTACTTAATTTTTTTTTCCAGTGTTCCAAGATTCATTCCCCATTCCCCACGGGACCCAGTGCTCTATGCGGTAGGTGCCCTCAGTACCCACCACCAGGCTCTCCCATCCCCCCACCCCCCTCCCTCCAAGTCCCTCAGTTTGTTTCTGTGTCCAGAGTCTCTATTGTTTCGTTTCTCTCCCTGGATTACTCTACTTCCCATTTACTTTCCTTCTCCTACTGTCCTCTCTAACCTTTTCATTTCTTCTTCCATTTTGATGAACTGGACTATCTTCTAAACACATTAGGCTTTTCTATGCCTTATATTCGTTTTTTTCTATCACCTATGTCTCAAAAGCCTATTCTCCACCTTTCCTTTCTCTTAAAGCCCTCCATTCTTAGTGGTATAACTCCGAATTGTGTCTTTCTTGGGGCCTTCACTAGCTCTCCCTGATTTTAATTTCTTTGTTCTATCATTGTATTTTCTTGTAATGATACTGTATTAGTAAAGGTTCTTCAGAGAAATAGAGTCCACTAGGGGGTTATATATAGATTTTTAATTAATCAATCTATCAATTGGTTTGTTGACTTACATGATTATGGAGGCTTAAAAGTCCCATGATCTGCCATGTGCAAGGTGGAGGCCCAGGGAAACTGATGGTGTAATTCAGTATGACTCCAGAGGTTTAAGGACCAGTGCAGTTAATAGTGGAAATCCTGGTCTGAAGCTAGGTGACTATCAATGTCCCAGCTCAGTCATTCATGCAGAGAGGGCCTAATTCCCCCTTCCTTCACCTTTTGTTTCATTTAGGCCCTTAGTGGATGATCCACTTAACTTGACACATAAACTTAACCATCACAGAGGAAAGAGCAGAATTTAAAATGTACTATAAAACCAAGTGCATTTCCCCAAGACTTTGGTATGTAAAAATTTCTTTTTGTTAGATTAATTTTTAAAAGGCTGGATAGAAAATAGAGAAGTCTATCTTTTAAAAATTAATGAATCGCCCAATTAAAGGCCAGTCCTCTATCATCAGCAACAAAATTGGAAACCAAATAGAAAACACCCTTCAGGGACTCAGTGGTATATCTATGCTTGAATTATATTGTTGGAAAGAAAGGAAACTGAGAAGGAATATTATCAGGCTAAACATGTAAAATATATCAAAGAAGAAATTAGATTTATGGATGAGTGCCAATAGTAGTTTATGAGAGAAAATAAAGAAAGTCATGTCCTTCTACAAATTGTCCCAAAGCACTGGTGTTTAAAGTGAAGACATTTTCAAGTGGAACAGGGTGAGACTAGATCTCCTGAAACTCTTCTTATTAATTGTAGAATTTGTCATTCAAATGAAATAGTTCATAAATGGATGAACAGAGTGATAAATCAGAGCTGTTCTGACCTTTAGATTCCTTCCTCCTCTGTCTGGTCTGTGATGGTGACTTTCAGCAACATTCTTTGGCTAGATATATCACCCTTCTTTAAGTTTCTAAGTCCTGTTAAAACAAACAAACAAACAAACAAACAAAAACAAACAAACAGATTTATAATAGCAGATTGAGTCAAAGTGGAGAGTTAATATAAGAGGAGTCCATGTTTGGGTTACTCCGAGCAGATCTATCATTCTAGAAGTTTTGTACCATGGTCACATCATGTCCTCAGCAAATGAGAAGTAGATACAGAGACTAGTAGCAGCAAGAGTTTGGTTCAAAAGGCCACAGGCCAGTGCCGTTGAGCATTTGCTAAAGGAAAAAGTTAGTAAGCTAATCAGGAGGATGATGAGAATGCAGTTCACACCCATAGATACAGATTGAGGTGACAGACACCATGGGGACCTCTTCCTGAGGGTGGGCTGTAGTGCCTTCACTTTTCAATGAAGTTCCTATTCTTTAAGTTTAATTTGCATCAGGCCTGGCATTTCCATACTTCAGACTGTCTTAGACATCCACTTATACACACAAAAAATGTAGCTTTCATTTTACCAACGTTTAGAGGGAGTTTTGTTCCTTGTATTCAGAAGATTCTGTACTGGAAAACAGAAATTGAGTTATGAATGTGGTTGCAAGCAGTGGGATCTAGAAAATTTGCAAGACTAGTTGAAGTGTCATGTCTGGGAAGAAGACATGCTGAATCCTTCATCCAGGAGGAAAGCTATTTATTCATGGATTTGTGAAAGAAAAACAACATGAACTTTTAGAATCTAGAACACACAACTTCTTAGGGAGATGAATTGGGGGAATTTAGAAAAGTGTCAGGTTGGGGATGTTTATTGTTATTTCTTGGTTACTCCTTATAGTTTATAAGTACATTGAGATCGCCATTATGCTCCTGTTTAAGGGTGTCTGACTGGGGGCAGATGATTAAAAATAAAAATATATGAAATCTATGAATGAAACCATTTCTACTAGATGGGGTTCAGGTACAAAAATCAGCTTTCCAGTTGAAGCTAATATGCCAAATGTGTTATGTTTAGGTTAGAGTCAGTGGTTTTACTGAGGCAAAGCAATACAAGAAAGAAAATTCTGGTGATTGTGATTGAGGGACTGGAATGAGCAGAATTCTATGACTTGTTGGGAAACTCTTCTTGGGGAGTCTTAGAAGGAGCAGTATGTACATGTAGCCAGTCTGCAAATCTGTCCGGACTCCATAGTGTTGAGTCAGATGAGGTTGTTAATAAATTTTAGTTACATATATAATAATATTTTCTTTATCTGTTCACTCATTGATGGGCATTTTGGTTGCTTTCATATCTTCGCTATTGTAAGTAAGGCTGCAGTGAACATGGGAGCTCATCTGTCTTTTTTGAGTTTTGTGTTTTGTGTTTTTTTTTTTTTGTTTTTTTTTTTTTTCAGATAAATACCGCAAGTGGAATTGCTGGATCATATGGTAGTTCTGTCTCTAACTCTTTGAGGAACTTCCACACTGTCTTCCACAGTGGCTGCACCAATTTACATTCCCCCTAATAAGTGCAAAACACTGTTTCTCTACATTCTCACCAACATGTTTTTCTTTTTTTCTTGTCTTTTTTATAATAGTCTTTCTGACAGGTATGACGTGATACCTCATTGTGATTTTGATTTGTATTTCCTTGAAGATGAGTGATATTGATCATCTTTTCATGTGCCTGTTGGCCATCTATATGTTTTACTTAGAAAAGTGTCTATTCAGGCCTGCTGCCCATTTTTTAAATTGTTTTTTTCTTTATTTTTTGCTATTAAGTTATATGAGTTCTTTATATATTATGGCTATTAACTTCTTACTAGTTATATGATTTGCAAATATTTTCTCCCATTCAATAGGTTGACTTTTTATGTTGTTGATGCTTTTCTTTGCTGTGCAGAACTTTTCAGTTTGATATACAGTACCACTTGTTTATTTTTGCTTTTGTTGCCTTCATGTTTGGTGACAAATCCAAAAAAATCCTTGCCAAGATGTCAAGGAGCTCATCACCTATGATTTCTTCCAGGAGTTTTATTGTTTTAGGCATAATTACTTTCCTTTTTTTTTTTTTTTATTGTTACTAAATTTTTTTTTCCAGTGTTTCAAGATTCATTCCCCAT
Organism: Spilogale gracilis; assembly: GCA_004023965.1. Lineage (NCBI taxonomy): Eukaryota > Metazoa > Chordata > Mammalia > Carnivora > Mephitidae > Spilogale > Spilogale gracilis. Next base: position 45,336 of record PITA01006556.1, read on the forward strand.
TCCCCACACCATAATTACTTTCCTTATTGTCTTGTTCCAGACTGCTGATCATTCCACTGTGATTATTGCTGCCTCTCCTCTTTTAAAGCCTTTCCATTTTCTTAAGAATATTTTGGAACTGAACCAAATGCAGTAGTTCATAGACTACAGACCTACAGATTGCTGAAGGACTTGCACTGCCCTGCTTCTGGGCTTTTGTGTATGAAACCCTAAATTACTTCAGTGCCTTTGGATCACTATATCCTATTTCAAGTGCATTTTGACATTTCAGATATTTCCTTAGTTCTCCCTGACATTTCAAAAACAACTGGCCATTGATTTTTTTTTTCATTAATTATGTGTCCCAAGCCCATGTGATACTCAACACCTGATCTGAAGCACCCTATTTTCAAGTGTAATAGCTGACAAGCTGCAAGGACAGGTCTTGACTAACCCAACTTCTTTCATTCTCTGCCATGATGCAGTCAAGCTTATCCTGCCGCAGAGCTAAGAAGCTTCTTCTATCATCACACCCACAGAGAATGCACAGTTTGATACTGTCACTGTGGTGAAGGGTAGAAATGTACTCTGGTGATGAGGGACTCTTCACTAATAATAGCTTACCAGAGGGTAATGGCAGGTATTCATGTGGTATAATGAGTATTTATTTATTATGTGCTGCTTGTAACTAAAGGCACTTGTTATTATCATTTATGTGAAGATCATCTTTGGAAAGGCAATCAGAGCAATAAAATAGCAGCGTATGCATAACAAACCAGCAGACTCCGATCTGATAAGCTTACTATTATGACTAATTTAATATTTGAGTAGTATATTAAAATTATACTTCTTATATACTGCTTTAGTGAGATAATATTACTTTGCATCATATGTATAGTTCAAGGTTTTTGTGATTCGAAATGTGTTCTAAAATTATAATCATTTCTTATAAGGTCATCTTTTAAGAGATTTAAAATCTAGCGTGCTGATGAACACAATAGTTGCTGGAAGGAACAGAGCAGGAAACGTTTCTTTTAAGGCTTACGCCAGCAGTATTTCAAGGAAAGTTTTCTAGATGATCTTTTTCCTGATAAGACAGTTGTTGTCATAAAATAATAAAAATATTCTACTTGAAAACCAGCTGTGATTGTGGTGAGTTGGTTATCAACCTCAGCCAGTTCTGTGTCTACACCCTGGCAGATGCAGAAGGGAAAAGAGAGCTAACATGGAGGCTTTTAAAATGATCCGGTCAGCAAGGGGATAAATAAATAAATAAATAAATAAATAAATAAATAAATAAATAAATAAATACATAAATGAATAAACAGACAGACAGATAGATAGATAAATAAATAAATAAATAACCCAACAAGAAAACCCACCAAAACATAGAGATAAGAAGGAGACACCTGACAATTCATAAATGTCATTTCCTACATGAACTTGACAGGTCTTGAACATTTGAGACCATAGTATGTCTGTGTGTGAATTCCAGAGAATATCTACTGTTAAATGTCTCTTGTCACCTGAGCTTATTTCAGTTTTTCTTTTACATCAAGAAAATGTTTCCAATATAATGAAGTCATTTTTGTTTGTATGTTTTTAGTGTCTTCCCCAAAATGATGAACATAAAAGATGTGTAATGGAGAAAAAACAAGTAGACGGTGGTAGTGGGATTAATAGAGGCATATCTTCTTTTCATAGATATATTAAATATATGTATAATTTGTTCCATTTCATTGCTGCTAATCAAACTCTCAAAAGCTCAAAAAAATTTAATAGGCCAATATATATGTCATATATGATGATTCTGTATCTGTATTGTGTCAAAAATATAAAATAACACTGTCAAAAGGTATAAGTGATTATGAAGTAAGTACTTCTGGATTCCTCACAAATGTTTATGTGCAGAGCAAAATATTCATTTTACCTTTGGGTATGTAATGAACTATTAAAAATGACTTGACTTATACCTGTTACTGACTTATTATATATGACATGTGTTTGAGCCATAATTCTACTTAAAGTAAGGAGGTCTTTATTTAAGAAATGGAGTACAATGTACAAAATATCATGGGATTCACTGTTGCCATCCTAATAATAAGCTCCAGAATATATTAATATATTTGAATATATTAAAAATAAAAGTTGACAATACAGTGTCTGTCTTTAGTTGACTATTTTTAGTTCTAGCTAACAAGAGTAAGTGTTAACGTGCAGTGTTGTATGAGATACTTAAATCAGGTAATGAATGTATTTTAATTACTATACGGATATAATCACTTTAAAAATATCTATCTGAACTATATGTTGTTGACCTATGAATAGTTAATAATAAATTAGTTGTATGAGATACATTTTAAAGTGATTTAAAAATGTGTGTAGAAATACAGGAAATGGTTCATGCAACACTTTGGAGGTATGTGAGTATTTCAGAATTTAAAGATTGAAAAAGGACGCAATTGTACCATATAAACAGCACAGACTTTTGAAGAAACACAAGTCCATATATTGTCTCTTCTATGGAAATTTCTGTCTCAAGCAAGTTACTTTTTGAACATCCTCAGTTGTAAAATATGAAAATAATACTTGCCTCATAGGATTGTTAGGATGACACAGGCTATTATATAAGAAAGGTCCTTTAAGAGGCTTGAAAGTTAGTACCCAAATATAAAATACATATTAATAAGTATATAAACAATAATACATATTTAATAAATAATACCAATATATATTACATAGTTTAAATATTTTATTTATTTATTTATTTGACAGAGAGAAACACAGCTAGAAAGGGAACACAGCAGGGGGAGTGAGAGAGAGAGAAGCAGGCTTCCCGCTGAGCAGGGATCCCCCCCCCCCCAAGCGGAGCTGGATCCTGGGACTCCGGGATCATGACCTGAGAGGAAGTCAGATGTTTAATGGCTGAGCCACTCAGGTGCCCCGATATTACATAGTTTAATTGATTCATTAAACATTTCATTATTTTCAAGGGTCTAGATATTTTTTGTAGTGATATATTTCAATTTTGAGCAAGAAGAAAAACTCAGTAGAGATAAACCAGCTACATGCACATAAACACACATTACAGTATATACTTTAAATGTCCTGAAATCTTTCATTATCATTATCCAAGGAGTCCATGTTTTTTTTTGTTGTTGTTGTTTTTTGGTTTTTTTTTTAAGATTTTATTTGTTTGACAGAGAGAAACACAGCCAGAGAGGGAACACAAGCAAGGGGAGTGAGAGAGTGAGAAGCAGGCTTTCTGCTGAGCAGGGAGCCCAATGTGGGACTTGATCCCGGGTCTCCGGGATCATGACCTGAGCTGAAGGCAGTCGCTTAACCAACTGAGCCACCCAGGCGCCCAGAAGTCCATATTTTATGTAGTTGGTTGAACTTGTAATTTTCTTTCTGAATTTTTATTTCTATATATCACTCTTTAAAGATTCTGTATAAGTCCAACAGGAAATTTGTTTTGATTTTTCAGTATTACGAAGCCAAAGATTTACTATAGAAGGCTTATGGTATATATAATGGACTTAGTATTAAAATAATCAATAAACATTTAATTTATAATAAGACAACATATTATAACTAAATGTCACACTGTAGGTGCAATTATTTATTATATCACAATATATTGATAACATTGAAGTAATTAGAATGTTGTATTTATTTGATAGCTAATGTCTTGACTGATGCTTATGATGCCATCAGCACTATGGGATGTAAAATTATATGCCACAAATTTATACAACTGAATTTCTGGGCAATTGAAACCAACAGGGATGACTTGAGTGACATTTTAAAATTGATTTTTTCCTCTGAGTGGTTTTCATCTAATCAAAATAATACTCTGGGTTCTATCTTAGACCCTGAAGTCTTTTGAGGGAACACAGCTAACAAGACATATGTCCTTTTATGCTGTTTTCATTTGTTAATGTCATGGGATTGTCTTTGCAGTGACCACAATGAAATTATTAAAGGAAATTAAATGCAGCTTGAGGAAAAAAACAGGCTAATAAAGGAAATAAAATATTGCTCAAGAGGGGCTTTTGGCAAAATAGACCTATCACTTTTGTCCTACATTGTTAAAGTAGCTATTTGGAGCTTTGCCTATGGAGAGGGTGTTGATGTTTAAGGCCAGTAATGAAGTAGACCGCCTGCAGGAACACCTCCCATGGTCTCCTTCCAGCTGCACGCATAGGGCCACCTCTTGGTCTCTCACCAGCAAACAGGCTTAACTTCCTCTCACAGGTCTCATTAATTTAGTCTGTGCTTCTTTCTCCATATAACCATCAGTCTCTTCTACTCTGTGGAGACTAGTTCCCTCTTTAAAACAGTATGGATATGGGTGTCAAGCTCCAGTTCTCTTTATTTTTTATTTTTTATTTTTTTATTTTTATTTTCCCAGTTCTCTTTAATGCATTTTCAGGCATCCCACTGATCCTCTCTTTGTATATTACTGCCTTGGTTACAATTTTGTCAGAGAGGGTAAGTTCTGAGGGTTTCCACTGGCTTGTTTATTCCAGTTATGCCTTCAGGGATTGGGGAAATTACCTGTTAGGTTGAGAGATGGACTCAAGTCATAACTCCATTTATCACCTAATTCCCATAAGGCTCAACTTTAACTAATCAATCTGGACAGTATTTTGGGTCCCATACTAAGTAAAATCACTCTCAGTGTCTCTCAATCTCTGAATAGTGTGTATTGTTGTTTTCCTGGTGTGTGTATCTAGCTTCCCTGATAAAAGACCAAAGGGATCCCATCAGGGAAGTTTAAAGAAGATTTATAGAACATTCCTGGCATGGCATCTCAAGGTTCTTCTTTAAGTGGACTTGGCCTCTTTTTCATTCAAGAGGTTCCTGGTCTGTGGTCTAGCTCTGGATGGGAAGTTGGTGAGGAGGTGAGACTCTTCATATGGTGACTGAAGTCATACCCAGTGCTCCTAAATCCTAGTGTTCCCTTGTGATTATATAATGACAAGTTATTTAGAAGGATGACCTTTATTTTATTTCTAATGACTAATTAACCATACCTAAAGATGTCTCTGGGTCAGAATATTCTCACTAATTTTATAGTAACTGTGACTACCCTGCCTCAGGAGTAAGGTGCTGCCATGTGACCTCAGCTCACCCAGAAATTCACATTTCAATGGTAACAGCTCCCACCTTCATCTCTGACTTGAAGAGAACAAGCTTGGACATTTATAAGAATGTAGGAACACCCCCTCCATTAGTGCACTTCCCAAATTTGAGAGATGTTGGGGGTGGGGCTAACTGGTGGGTGGAACATAATATAGTTAGGTACTCCAGTATTCATGTGTTCTATGCCTTTGGATTTTTCCTCTGCATCGTAATCAGGAAGTTCAGGCATCTCAAGCTCATTTGATATAAATCACTTTCGAGTCCAGGTCCTAGTCAACCAACCAATTATTGTTTAGAGCCACTGTCAGCAGCTGAAGCAAACACATTAAATAGAAGGACTTTGGGAAGTTAATCATATTGATAAATTTAGACATTTAATATAGGGAATTGATTAGTAGGGCAGAGTACAAGTGGGAGAGGTAGTGTAACCCAGAGTCTATAATTATGCTAGCCACTGAGGCTCCTGGAACAATGTTACTGCTGGCTCTGATGCAGGGCAGGGAGCCAGGAGCCACAGTCCCACTGATGGCGCTGTTCACTGCTGATGCTGCCGGGACCTTCAGTCCTCTGTGGCCAACCCCAGTAACCCTGCTGCCGTTGTCTTGCTCATCCCCACTATGCTGGGAACTCGTAGACTCCTCTCATTAGCACACAGTTGCTCACTGATGCCAATACAGGAATTAGAAGCAGGGAAAATGGTGTCTGTCTCCTTTCCTATTACCCTCTATGCACTCTTGAGCTATTGCCTCTTATCAGCAGAATGTCTTTGAAACTGTGGAAGCCAGTGCATATGAAGAATTCAGCTGGAAGGCTTCCCAGACCTGGCTGTGTAGAGGAGGGTGGGAAGGGTGAGTTTCTGGGTTGACACATACCCTGAGCTCACTCACAGTATTTTTCCTTTTTAAAATTTACAATAAATCTTCTCAGGCAAGCTGCCAGAGGTAACAAACATGGCAATCAAGGGAGTGCAAAAATTTCCAGAAATTTAGAAACCTCAGGTGACATTAATTTTTTTTTTCCTTCTCAGGATTTTAACTGGTATTGCAAATGTCATTTTCTTCTTATTTTGGCCCCCTTTTTTAGAAGAGAGTGGGATCATTCCATTTTATTTCTCATTTTCCTTATAATTTCTTTTTGCTTTACTTAGAGATGGAAAAAACATCATCATACTGTTGTTAAATAAAAAACAGAAAATAAATACTCTAAAATAGATTTGAACAACTCTTTAAAATTTTATCTTGATTGCAGTGTCTTGAGACACTTCAAGTTTCATAAAGATTTTGAGAGAGAGAGAGTGAGGTAGGGGGCAGAGGAGAGGGAAAGAATTTCAAGCAGACCCTGTGCTGAGCATGGAGCCTGACATGGGATGGGGCTCACAATCCTGAGATTGGGACCTGAGCTGAAACCAAGAGTCTGACACTAAACCGGTTGAGCCATCCAGGTGCCCCTAAGGTATAACTGACACATAACATTAGTATTAGTTTCTAGTATACAACATAATGATTCAATATTGGTATGTATTACAAAATGATCACCACAATAAGTCTAGTTAATATCACCATACATAGTCATAAAATTTTTTCTTGTAATGAGACCTTTTAGTTTTTTTTTTAAAGATTTTATTCATTTGACAGAGAGAAACACAGCCAGAGAGGAAACACAAGCAGGGGGAGTGAGAGAGGGAGAAGCAGGCTTCCCTCCAAGCAGGGAGCCTGATGTAGCACTCAATCCTGGGTCCCTGGGATCATGACCTGAGCCGAAGGCAGTCGCTTAACGAACTGAGCCACCCAGGCGCCCATGATGAGACCTTTTAAAATCTACTCTCTTAGTAATTGCAAATATGCAAACTGATATTTTAACTATTATCATGCTGTAAGTTATATATCCACAACTTATTTTGTAACTGAAAGCTTGTACTTTTTGTTTATATATCATTTGTACCTCAATTATCATACTTATAAGATGGAATAGATTCTCGTTACCATGATTTTCTAAATTATATGGTAAATCATATTTAAAAAGTAAAGAAAAAAGCTATACTGCATGTGCTTTGTCATTCTGGGAAGCAAAAATAAATTAAAAGATCCCTATTTTCTAGTATGGGAACTACATTTCCACCAGGTTACATAAATGATAAAATGTGGCATGCAATTCTCTCCCAGTGCACATATTCAAGTAACTGGAAATTTTGTGACTGCTAAAATGTAATGTTTAAACTGTGAGCACTTTGATTTCTCAGTTTTATTTTTAAAAATCTGTATAATAAGTTTTTCTTCTAATTCTTTTAGGTTTATTTGGTCACTGTCTTAGTCTGTTTGAGTGGCTATAACAAGACAGCATAGACTGAATGGCTTCAACAATAAATATTTATATCTCTCAGTTCTAGAGGCTGTGAAGTCCAAGACCAAAGTGCCAGGTGGCTATGGCATCTGGTGACAGTGCTTAGTCCTGACTTGGAGATGGCTATCTTCTGGTTGTATTTTCACATGGTGGAGGAAAGTGCTCTCATGTCTCTTTTTTCTTTTTATGAGGACATTAATTCCAACATTAGGACTGTACTTCATGACTAAACCAACTCTAATTACTTCCCCAAATCTCCACCTCCAAATACCATCACACTGGGGATTGGGCCACAACATGACTTTTCAGAAGAAACCAATGTTCCTTCAGTCCTTAGCATGCACCCTCTCTGTAATGAGTACAGAAGTGGAAGCTCTGTATGAAATTTTTCTGCCATACGAGCTGTTGCTAGTCATTCTTTTTTTTTTTTTTTTAAGATTTTATTTATTTATTTGACAGAGAGAAATACAGCCAGAGAGGGAACACAAGCAAGGGGAGTGAGAGAGGGAGAAGCAGGGTTCCCCCCGAGCAGGGAGCCCGATGTGGGGCTTGATCCTGGGTCTCCGGGATCATGACCTGAGCTGAAGGCAGTCCCTTAACCAACTGAGCCACCCAGGCGTCCCTGTTGCTAGTCATTCTAAGAGAGTTTGTCTGGTTCGTCCTGGGAATGTTGGGTTTGTAGGCTTTCTCTATCTTTTCATCTTCACACCAATTTCTGCCTCCCTTATAAGATCCAGAATCTTGGGTTTATTCTCATGACTGATCTTTTGCACTAAATTTAGCATCTGACACTCTTGCTTTGAGAGACACTTAAATGGTTCACCAATGTTTCATTAACATTAGTCTGTTTTACCTGTAGATGAAGTACATAAAGATAGTACTGGTTGGTATCCATCAGGCTTATCCCCGAATCTCCTGGAACCCAACACCATGGAGCATGCTTGGCATTCAGTGAATAATGTTTGCATAAAAATATGAGGAGGAACTAGTGTTCAGAGTATTAGAGCTAGGTTCAGAGAATGTGTAAGATTTCCATATGCAAAGAAAGAAAAAAATAAACTTTGGAATAGAATAGGAAGAGTACAATTTGTTTCCATGCCATGTCAAATAGTAATGCAGTCCAGGAAGGCCGGATGTCATTTGTTTTGATAGTGTCACGAGGGAAGGGACAAATGGGGCCTTTGGGACTTTAGGCTGGGTCAGGACAATAAAAAGAAGTGGCAAAAGTCAAGGGATTCAAGGGATTCAAGGAATAGGACTTGTGGGTAATTGACTGTGGGAAGCAACACATGCTTCAGGAGAGAAGGGTGCTTTTAGTCAAACTAGAAAACACTGAATGAAGAGCTAATTTGGAGCAACGGTTATTTGTGCAGTTTTTAATGTGTTCAGTGCGTGGTGTTTCTGAGATACTCATTAGGCTGATCATTTAGTTTATTGAAGAGAATGTGGATTGGGATATCTTTGAATTCAGACTGAATTTTGCTACCATCAGAATTTTGGAAAATCAACCTGGCCTTTTGTTCTTTACTGTTAAGGAGTCTGTTCAGGGTCTGGATGATACCTGAGGTCCCTTCTGTTTTCAAATTTGTGTTTCTACCTGTCTAAAAGTTGCTTAATACAGAATAGACCTTTGTCTTTTTTTTCCTTTTCCCATTGTGGCAAAATACACGTAACATAAAATTTACCATTGTACTCATTTTTAGGTGTACCATTCAGCAGCATTACTGCATTCAGTGTTCTGCAACTGTCACCACTGTCCATTTTGAAACCTTTTCTTCAGCCCAAATAGGTGCTCTGTACCCATTAAATAATAACTACTTTTTTGGGGAGCACCTGGGTGGCTCAGTTGTTAAGCATCTGCCTTCAGCTCAGGTCATGATCTCAGAGTCCCGGGATCGAGTCCCAGGATCAAGTCCTGGGATCGAACCCCACATCGGGCTACCTGCTTGTCAGGAAGCCTGCTTCTCCCTCTCTCACTCCTCTTGCTTGTGTTCCCTCTCTGTGTTTCACTCTGTCAAATAAGTAAATAAAATCTTAAAAAAACAAGACACAACTACTTTTTGCCCCTCTTTTCTCAGTACTAGCAACCTCTGTTTTACTTTCTGTCTTGAATGAGATATATAGAATAAGCAAATTCAAACTTTTAAAAATTGCGTTACTAGTGACATTTAGAAACTTACCAATTTCCCTACCATTTTGCTTCCATGTAGAATATATAAGTGCATATACATATAATATCAGGAATATTAGAATATTATTAATGGAAAAAGAGGTGATTTAGACTCCTTTTTAAATAATACATTTACATCTAAATACAATTTAATAACACTAGTAACATTTTGTCATCTCAATTAATTATATATACAAATAATACGTATGGCCCTAATATATGTTAAAACAGTGTCCTGTATATTTCCGGAGATGTATTGTTTTTTTGTCTAGGTGTAATAATAATTTATCAGAACAATGTCTCTGAAAGAATTCCTTTAGAATTGAAAGGATTCTAAGCATGTTCTAGAAAAATAAGATGTTGTAGGAGGACAAAAATGAAGGCTTGATGGAAATTCTTCTATAAAAGTATAATTCTTCAGTGGTCTGACTTCTGCCTTTGTCAGTGAATAAATACAGCATAGAAAAAGCATAACATTGGTGGTTTATAGCTCAAGCATCAAAAATATCTAGCATGAGCCCAAAGCTCATGCTTCACACTCAGATAATGAAAATGTCTTTGACCTTGGCTGACATTGATCATTTTAACTAGGTTGATAATTTCTTTTTAAGATTCATTCTCATAAAATTTTAAATCCACTAATTATTGATATAATTATCTTCTGAATATGCTTTGACATTAATTTAATCTGGCAATTTTTCATATACTTATTTGATGCCAGCTGATCCTAAAATATACATATTTTTTAGGTTTAATTTTTTATGTTGGTTATATATAACTGACCTTCACCATTTTGATACCCTTTTGTCCCTGAATGTCTAGGAGCAAATGATATTTATTCCTATTTCTGGTGTCTTGGGAGTCTGTGTGTGTGTGTGTGTGTGTGTGTGTGTGTGTGTGTGTGTGTTGGAGGTTGGGATTGGGGCTGTGGAGGGAATGTTAATAGTATTGTGAAATGGCACAGTTTGAATGTTTGCTTCCCAATAATTTACAATTTAAGTGAAGAAAATTAATTAAATGTTGAACTAATAGTATTTATAATATATTAAAGGGAGTCTAGAAAAAGGATACCCATATAAATAGTAATATGGATTGTCTTCTTGAGGTGTATAAGCTTAACTCGTAAGGATGATTTAGATGTTGTTATCTTTCTGGGTTCTGTTTTAAAAGAAAATTATCTCAGCTCCCTCTGCCAGGGACAGATCAGTATTTATTCATTTCTTTACTCAACAAATATTTTGTGGATATTTCTCTAGGTCCTGGAGGTTATGATGGCAAACAAGATGAGAAATATTCTGTTTGCAGGGAGATTACATTCTAAAAAGAGATAATAAACACATGGAATACAGTGAATAGTAAGTACTCTGTGGTGGATTAAAACACAGAGCAATATTGTAGGCTATGACTAGTTAAGGTGGAAAGTCAGGCCCACCTTCTTTAATGGAGGTGAAGTGCAAGCTGAGATCTATGAGACTAAAATGGGCCAGCCATGGGCGCCTGAGTGGCTCAGTGGGTTAAAGCCTCTGCCTTCAGCTCAGGTCATGATCTCAGGGTCCTGTGATCGAGGCCCGCATTGGGCTTTGTGTTGGCAGAGAGCCTGCCTCCTCCTCTATCTCTGCCTGCCTCTCTGCCTACTTGTAATCTCTCTCTGTCAAATAAATAAATGAAATCTTTAAAATAAATAAATAAATGATAGATAGATAGATAGATAGATAGATAGATAAAATGAGTCAGCCATGTGGTGTTCAAGGAGAAGGAAATTTCAGATACAGAGATGAGCAGTGCATAAAATCCAGAGGTAGGATAGGGATAAAGCAGAGAACAGAAAGGAGGTAAATATAGATGAGAAGAGTGGGTTGATGAGGAAGTGATGTAAGCTGAGGTTGCAGAGAATAGATATCTGATAAAAACTACATCTCAGGTCAGGCATTTAAGACCTCCATAAATGGCCACAGTCTTCCTATTTGATTAAATTTCCACTATACTCCACTATTTTGTTCACTATTATCAAGTAAACCTGTGCCCTTTCAATCTCTGTCATTTTATATAGAATTCCATCCAATTTAGAATGTCTTTCTCATTTTTCTTCATACTCAAATACCAGTCACTCCTCAAAGCTTATATCTCTGTGAGCAACTAAACTGGTATTATTATTTTTCATATAAAATCATGTGGAAAACATTTCAAAACAGTTAATTTAAAAATTTATCATGTATGACACTGTGATGTAATGTTTAGGTTGACTTAATTATAATGTTTATTTCTTTAAGAATTACCCTTTCCTTATTAAAAATTAAACATATACTCCTGGCAAAAATTATGAAGCCAAAGACAAAAGCAATGACGGGCACCTATTGCAAGGGGCACTGGGTGTGGAGAACGGGCAATGAATCTTGGAACACTGAAAAAAAATTAAAATAAATAAATAAAAAAGAATAAAGTGTGTTATCACCACCACCCAGAAGTATTCACTGTCAGCATTTTGATCTGTCTATATATCTTTCTTCCTATCATCTGTGAATCAATCATCTTTCTCCCTCTACCTATCTCTATTAACCCACTCATAGCTAAATGTGAACAACCTGCTATTTTCAACTTAACAGTATTTTTTGGACATTCCCAGGTAATATTTTTTTCAATTTTATATAGGTTATTATTTCATTTTGTGGCTATAACATCTATATTCAATTTTTTAAAATTAATTTTTATTTTTTATATAACCCGGCCACCCTATCCCTCCCCTACCACCTAGCAATCCTCCGTTTGCTTCCTGAGATTAAGAGTCTCTTACCGTTTGTCTCCCTCGCTGGTCCCATCTTGTTTTATTTTTTTTTCCCTTCCTACCCCCGGACCCCCAGCCCTGCCTCTCAAATTCCTCATATTAGAGAGATCACATAATAATTATCTTTCTCTGATTGACTTATTTTGCTCATTTTTAATCAGTACTCTTGATTTATATAGTTGATATTTTAGATTGTTTGCTAAGGTAGACAATATTCCAATGAAAAAAAATTTTGCTGAATTTTTGTTCAGTTTTACACTTACATCTTCATGTGAAGTTCCTAGACATGCAATCACGAGACCAAATGTTGTACAAAATGTTAAGGACTTATTATTTATTTATTTATGTTTATTTATTATTGTTCATTTATTATTTATTTATTTTATTTCCGAGAGAAAATGAGTGGGGGGATACACAGTGTCAATATTTTTTGTATTTATTGCTGATATTTATTGCTGAATTGGCTGATAACAGTCATACAACTTTTATTGTTATCTAATATTCCACACATTGGGAGTTTATGCCATATATTAGCTACTTGAGAGTGGATCCTTTAATTTGAATCCTTCATATAACTTAACAAAGTGCCTTCTTCAATACTAAACATGTTGGACCATAATTTTCATGGACTGAAAACAGTCACAATTCTTCTGGAATACTAATGGGCCTCATGTCATGCAGATTTCTCTTCCACCTACTCTGCAGAATGATGACTTGGATTTTCCACATTTGGCTTAATCTGAGCACTAGATTTTTAGGCAATGATTAAACCTGTATTTTCAAGCTGGAGTTCAGGAATATTGTCTTAACAGAAAATTAATCAAACCACACTGTTTATATCCTTAACAACAGTGAATTATTTTGTGAGTCATAAAATCAAAATCTCTATTTTGCAGTGATAACTCAAAATTGAAAATATGTCTATAGAATAAGACTTATAGAATATATAGAATATATTCTATATGTCCATAGAATAAGACTTACTTTTAATTTTTAGGCTGCTTTTCCCTACATGTGGTAAGGCATTCTCAAGTTTGATGTCGATTTGAGATACACTGAACAATGAATTAAGAAGTACTTATAAAAACGATCTTTCTTGTTCTCAGTTAGCACTAACCTTTAAATGCAACCAGTATCACCATATAGCTGTATCTTCAAAGTCAAAAAGTTTTATGTCTGTTCAGTTATTTAAATATCATCAAATAACACTTGAATCGGAATTCTTACTTTGAGTTGCAGTGCTTTCTGCAATCCATTGTAACAGTATCTGTTTAATAAACAGTTCTCAAACTTTTTTTTTCAGATTTTCATATAAATAAATAGCATCAGCAGAAATAAAGTAGAAATTAATGATTAAGGAAAGAACAGGCTTTGATTTCTCTCCCCTGTTGAGAAAGGTACTTTAGTTGATGATGATGCTATCATTCTTGCACTCAAGTAAATGTCCACCCCAGGGGTCAAGCAAATATAAAATAATACATTAAAACAATCATAAAAATATTCTAATTTAGAAGCAATTTGGAATGTCTGAGAGATTGCCTGCTGCCTTTCTATACCTCTTTTTGGCATGAAGCAGTTCTCTCAAAACTGAAAACAGATTAGCCAAGAAAATACTGTCTTTTTATTTCTCATATATTAGGACTTTCAATCTCATTTTTTTAGAATCAGAAAGAAATGACAATATCAAGAGAAAAAATAAATTTAACTTGATATGTTAGGTTTCTGATATTCTATATTTCAAATAAAGTATAAAAAGTTATTATCCTGAAAAGTTACAACATATTATTTATCTGTGACCAGATAAAACAATGTCAAGTGTCATTGCAAGTTTCAATCACTGTGATCCTATCACAAAACAGTGTAACTCTATATTATCAAATCACAAATTCAATACCCAATCCAGTATGCATGTATTGGCAGTCTATGGCAGATTGGGTTCGACTCATGTCAACAGGACTGTTACACATTTAGGCACATTGGGGGTACTGGGTGTCATACTGTATAAATACTTGCAGCTTTTTTCTCTATAGCTGTTGATTTTCTAAAATATCTCAGAATATTGTTTTTCCTAGACAGTTTGAACATGCTCACTGTCAAAACCATTAAGCATTAGATTCCGTGTTAAAATATCGGCTAATTCAATTAGCAATGTCATTTAGTGTCTCAGTCATGATAAGGAAATTATTTGACTAAGTATTTAGAGGATGACTCTGAACTAGCCAAGGTCATGTCACATACCTAAAGCAGAGTATCAGTGCTACCTCAAAAAGTAACCACATGTAAAAACACTAAGTGCACACTTTAGAAGAGTGAAAACACCCAAATATTTAGGTAATTTTTAAAATTCTCATTCAGATATTTGGTATTGGGCCCAAAGCAAAACTGATGTTGCTTTTTAAAAACAGATTATTCTTATGACTTCCAGATTTCTGTTGGAAATGTCACTAATTTTTATGTCATTCATATTCATAATCATGATATTATGCCTTAATTATCTATTCCTTTCACTCATTAAATTTATCACCAAGTTTTGTCTGACTTCTGTGCTTTTTTGTTATTAGATTCATTTTTTGATTCCTTTAAAATTCCCACCACATATGCACTAAACTATTTTATTAAATTCCTGGGATTTATGCTGATAATCGCTTTCTATTTTGGTAGTATATCTTTCATCTTTTGTACAAACTTCCTGATTAATACTCCCAAAGTAAAATTTGATGATAATACTGTGTTCTCAAAAACAAAACCCCAAAAACCAACCAAATAAGCAAACAAACAAAAAAACAACAATACAACTGTATCTCCATTTCTTGCTAGTTAAATGCAAATTTTTTTGTTCTGGTCTTTAATAATTAAATTTCAAACAAGATGTTCAGATTTATCTCTTCTTTCCATACCCTATGCTTGGAACAAACTGGATGACCAGTTGCTCTCAGGAAAACCATAGATGTTTTGTCTTAGCAACTGGGATTTGCACCTGGGACATAGCAACACATTATAGACATGAACTATGAGTTGAATAAATACTAAAATAGCTAAAGTGTAAGTTGCATGGAGAGTTTCTCAATAACAGCTTTTCTTTCTTAAAAAAATAACTTAGTAAGTAGAAGACAAAACTTACAAAATGATCTCATATGCTGCAGCGTCATTTTCCCAATGTACTTTTATTGTACTCTAGGTCAGAATGTGTCTCCATAGACTAAAATCAAGGTGTCTGCAGAATTGCTTTTGTTTCTGGAGTTTTGTTTTGTTTTGTTTTGTTTTGTTTTTCTGGATTTTTTTTTTTAAAGATTTTATTTATTTGACAGCGAGAAACACAGCGAGAGAGGGAACACAAGCAGGGGGAGTGAGAGAGGGAGAAGCAGGCCACCCGCCGAGTAGGGAGCCCGATGCGGGACTCGATCCCAGGTCTCCGGAATCATGACCTGAGCCGAAGGCAGTCGCTTAACCAACTGAGCCACCCAGGCGTCCCTTTTCTGGAGTTTTTAGGATAGAATACATTTCTTAGTCATTCAGGTTGTTGGCAAAATTCAGTTCCTGTGTTTGTAGGACTAAGGTCTTCATCTTGCAACCATCAGCACTGAGCTGTTTCCAGCATCTAGAGGCTAATATAATTCTTCCTCTGTCTTCAAAAACAGCAAAGGCAGATCAAATCTCTCTTACACTTTGCATTTCTTCTTCTTCTTTCTCTAACCTTGAATCTCTCTGACTTACCCCTCTGCCTTCCTCTATATTTTAAGGACCCTTGTGATTAGATTGGGCCCACACATATAATCTGGTATCCTATATATTTTAGGGTCTCTAACCATAATTGCATTGGCAACATCCTTCTTGTCACATAAGGTAGCATATGCATATGTTCTGGAGATTAGGGCATAGACTTCTTTGGTGGGAGGGCATTATTCTGCCCTTCACAGTGGTCCAAATAAAATGCTTGGAGAATCTCTTGAGAAGAAAAAGCCTAAACAGAGAATTTAGGCTAAATTGTTAATGAACTGAACCTTGACGAATGGAACTTGATGCACATTACGTCAGATAAAGATATTTAGGCAATGAATATAACCTAAAATATTCAACAATGAAGAGTTTGAAAGAGTAATTCAAAAACATAGTAAGAGCTGAAGATAAAGATATAGTGAGATTAGAGGCTGAAAATAAAAATATAGTTGATCATCATTGCTTGCAGATTCTGTATTTGTGAAAATTTATTTGTGAAATTGTTAAAGTTTATTTGTGACCTCAAAATCAGTGCTTGCAATAATCCATGGTCATTTGGAGTCATGGTCAGAGCAGCAAAAAATTTGAGTTGCTAGATGCACATGGTCCCAGATGAGGTCAAACAAGACAATGTTCTCCCTTCTTTTCAGCTCTCATCCTGTAAACTTGCTAAATGTTATAGAGGAAAGCAGTTCTGTAGAAAAGTGGGTTTTCAGTACTGATGAGAATGTCTTTGTTTTACATTCTCATTAGAGAACAGATACAAGGCAAATGGCCTCCAAAGCCCATAGCTTTAACGTTAAAACACCATTCAGTTAATTATTTTAAGAAACCTATATTAAACGAGGTATCTTCAAACAGGAATACACATAAAATAAGGTTATTGCAAAGATGTCACCAGAGGCTTGTAGGAACACAATCCTGTATTCCCACTAGGAGCATTGTTGCCTTACTCACTAATTCTATGTTTGAAGCAACTTTACAGAACACTACTATGAATAAAGAGAATCAACTGTAGAGAATTGACCATGATTCTGAAGTGTTACGAGATTATTCTGCATGAGATGGGAAAATGCTAAATACTTTTAGATAAAATTAAAATGATAAAATATGAATTTCAGAAAAATTATTAGGAATTATAAAGTTTGGGCGCTCAGAAGATAAAAACTGGGGTGTATGGAAACTTAAGAAGCAATGTTAATGATCAAAGCAAGAGATTTTAAAGGTTTGATTTAGAGGGATTAGGAATGGAAAATAGCGGATTCATGTGAAAAACTTTCAGAAACTAGAATAAATTAGGCTGTTGATTAACCATGACAGTGAAGGAGGCCTTATAGATGATGCTGAAATTACAGTTACAAAATTTTTCCACCACTGAGATAGTGGACAATATCATTTCTACCCTAGAATTATTATTGACAACAAAGCTGAAACAAATTCTTTACAAAAACCCAGTGGCCATAAAGATAGTGCAAGATTGTCCACTGTGACTCTTTTTAGATAGCTGATTATATTTAACAAAAAGTAGCAAAGGCAAATGGTTACACATGTGTGACCTGGAGACAGTCTGGCTGGGTTCAAATCCTGCCCTTGGTAATTACTAAATATACAGTAACTTAATATAACCTCAGAGGGGATAATCACAGATGTGTGTATGTTTGTGGGTATGGAATAAAGTAGTTCATGAAAGCACTTAAGTAGTATCTGGCCCTGGTAAGCACTTAAAAATGTGAATTTTATAATTTGAGTTGTTTGTTTCTACTATGACAAGAAGCTGTTTTATACTTTGAACATAGAGCAACAAAGGTCAACTTGTTCTGCTGATGAATAAAATTCACTGTTTTTCTTAGTGATTTTGAAACATTCTCTATATTAGTCCTGAAAATATTTTTCATGTATTATATATTACATGGATTAGCCTCACATTTCACGAGGCAAATATGACATATAATAATGGAGATTGGGGGGCAGAGGAAATCATATTTGTGTTCATTTTTTCTTATTGTAACATGAGTCTTTAAAGAAATAATCTTTACCTTAGGAAGTTTCCTTTTCTTTTGTAGTACTTTAAGCTATTTCTTACTGATTGCTTTATATAGGGATATATATATAGACCTTATTGAATATTGTGTTTTCCTCTTTTTGTTTCCTTTTCTTCTTCTTCTTCTTTTTTTTTAATTCAGAGCATATCTTCTGATATAGCTTACATAAACTGCTTTACCAAATCAGGATGCAAATCTGTTCACAGACATTTAATTTTTCCAAACATTTTGAATTCCCATTGCCTCATCCTCAGGATATTTAATAATTCCCATCAAAGGCCATATTTCTCTATTAAATTACTGAATGATACTGAAGTTCTCCATGGTCTGTAAAGTAGCAGTCTAAAATCCATGCCCAAGTAGAGTGTAACTGGAATCTGATCAGTTTACCGTGACCATTTCTTTCCTCAAGGACCTGACATCCTTGTGGAAGATGTCCAGATAAAGTATGAAAACCATGCGTGACCATTGCTAGGATGATGTTCTCTTTTTCCACATGCCTGTACCAGCTCCTGTGACTGCTAGTGAGAGGACAGATCCCCTCTTCTGTGCCAGTGGGTCCCGTTTGTATCTTCTCAAGTGGTCAGATTATTTGACCAGCATTCATGATCGTCTCCCAGGCTGCACACTGTTTCAGGAGCATAGCGTTAGGTAATCTCTAGATCTGATCCCTCATGGACCTAGATCTCCTATTCTTTTTTCTTTCTGACTAAGGATTAAGCAATTCTTTTAATCTTAATAATCTTAAAAAATAAGTCTACATTATACCATTTCCCATGGACAGTGGGGTTACTTGTGACATTTCTAAGTGCTTTATTTAAGTGTCTGCAGGGTGCTTTATCCTGTCTACCTATGCAGTTCCCAATACACAAACTTCAGTCATTCAGTCAATGGAAGGACGTGTCTTTATTGATTCCCCCAAATTTTCAGATAACCTCCTTCTTACCATGCATGCACGTGGGTATGTATTTCAGCAAGTTACTCCACTACATTAAAAAAAAAAGATAATTTTAAGAAATTAATGTGTTTATTTATATATCCATATATACGCACAATAGGTTTAGATTTGAAAACATACCTTACTGAGTATGATTTTACAGGTTTTATTTTTCAAAATTAATTTTTAAATCAATTTTTATTAAAACTGATAACTAATTTTTAAAAATTATGAAATCTTTACATTTTGCTTTTTTTTTTCCCTTGGAGGTAAAAATTTCATTAATGCCTGAAATAAAATGACTTCCTGTAAGCTTTGGCTTCAGTATGAAGGTTGGGATACATACACCTAGTTGATCCTATCAATTGCTCCAAGTTTGGGACAATAATGAAGCATTGCCTTGCCTAGAACTAATAATTTTAGGAACCAAATATAGATTATATGGAGAAATGTTGCAAAGTTAACTTGTGAACAGTTAGATTTCAGGATTTGGAAAATTATTCACTTCTAGCAGGAAGATTAGAACATAACATAAGGTAAATACTGAAGTGATGTTTCAGAATGGGATCAGATGAACATCAGAGTATATAGCTTTTCAGTTCCAACCCCATTTACAATCAAGCATAATGTACTAAAGTAGCAGTGTGAGTGCCCAGGTTTATGAGGATAAGGAAGATGATTAGAGCCATACAGACATGGTGAGATAATCAGAGTCCATCCAAGATGAGCCAGAGCAAATTGAGAACCAGATTCAGCCCTAGGAACTGGAGCTGGCAACAAGGAGGTAGAACAGTATCCTTCAAATTCATTCTTCTCACTGAGGCCAGAGGGATCGTTATGAAACAAAAAATTAGAATCATGTTCCTGTTTTAGACCTTCCAAAAATTCTCCACTTCATTTAATAAAATGTGAACTACTTCACACGCTCAGTAGGCCATGTTGTCCCTACATGTCTGTCTTCATTTATCACAAACCCGTGTGCTCTGTGTATTTTGTTTGTTCTTCACATTGAACTTGTTTCTGTTTAGGGGCTTGTATTTGCTAGTCCCTCAGCATGGCATATCAACCAATATCCCATTCGTTCCCAAAATGCTTTAAGGATTTATGAAAATAGTGCAGCCTATGGTGAATGATTTGAGGTGAAGCACAGAAGTAAAAATAACTGGGACCCATATGGCAGACAAGAGAAATTAGCGTGGTTCTCAAAGACTTATGGATAGAATATAGACAAAATATAATGGGAGGGAAAGTCATGTTTTCTAACAAGTAATTCCTATTAAAAGAATGGAAAATAGTGCCTTGCTTTTTATCATGAAAGGATCATCTAGAGGACACTAAAAAAAAACTGTGGCTTAGCCAAAGTTTACAAGAGAGACTAGAAGCATTTTCAAAGGATTTTTTTTCAGTTATCTATTGACCTATTCCCAAATGTTGTAACTTAAAACAATAGCTGTTGTATTTTAGCACAATTTTAGGGTCAGGAATTTCTATAGGAATCAGATGCATGATCTTTCTCCTCTGCATGTAGTTTACTGAGGTCACTTCAGGTACTCAGGTACCTAGCTTGTGAATGGCTAGTCTGAACAGTCCCACACCGCTAAACTGACAAGCCTGTTTCCTTGACAGAGAGCCTCTGAAGGCTGAGCCCAGCTGAAACTGTGTGCCAGAGTACCGGAGTACCCGTATGTCCTCCAGGAAGTCGGGTTTCTTACAAGGCTGCCTAGGCCTCTCAGTGACAGAAGGGAGAAACCGCCAGTCTCTTTTTTTTTTTTTTCTTTTTTTTTATTGTTACTAAGATTTTTTTTTTCCAGTGTTCCAAGATTCATTCCCCATTCCCCACACCCAGTGCTCCATGCTTTAGGTGTCCCCAGTACCCACCACCAGGCTCCCCCATCCCTCCACCCCCCTCCCTCCAAGTCCCTCAGTTTGTTTCTGTGTCCAAAGTCTCTGTTGTTTCGTTTCTCTCCCTGGATTACCCTACTTCCCATTTACTTTCCTTCTCCCACTGTCCTCCAGGTTACCCCTCATGCACTGCAAGTAAGTGAAACCATGTGATACTTGACTTTCTCTTCTTGGCTTATTTCACTCAGCATAATCAGATTTAATTTAAGATAATTTAAGAATTTGATTTTTAGGGGTGCCTGGGTGGCTCAGTTCGTTAAGCGACTGCCTTAGGCTCAGGTCATGATCCCAGAGACCTGGGATCAAGTCCCACATCAGGCTCCCTGCTCGGCGGGAAGCCTGTTTCTCCCTCTCTCATTCCCTCTGCTTGTGTTCCCTCTCTGGCTGTGTTTTTCTCTATCAAATAAATAAATAAAATCTTAAAATAATAATTTGATTTTTACATTTAAAATGATTTATAAATTTATATCCCCAACTCCATGTTTTCTCTCTGCAGATAAATTTAGTGTTTGTTTATCATGTTGACTTTTTTAACTTTCATATGTATGTGTTACTAAATAGTAGTGTGATTTCACAATACTTAAAATTTGATAACAAGTATATAATACATATTTTCTGTACTCTATTTGCTTAGTATGTCAATGATATTTTTCTATGTTGATATGCATATAACTTTATTCATTTTAACTGTTGTATAGTATCCTATCACTTGAATATAGCATAGTTCTGTTGATGGATCTTTAAATCATTTCCAATTTTTCAGTATTGTGCATTGCTACTATGAACGTCATTATAGTCTTCTCTTCTTCTCTATAGGAGATTTCTATGCAGTTCATCTAGAAGTAGAAATTAAGGGTCATAGGTGTAAGCAACTTCTTTTTACTAGATAATGTCTCCATCATCTCCAGAGTGATTTTAATAGTGTTTGTATTACTTTCAGCTGTGAATGAGAATTTCAGTTCTTTTCTTCAAAAACTTTAGGAATTACCCCAATTTTAACTTGTTGACAGTTGGATAAATAAGAAAATTTATCTCATTGTGTTTTTTTTTAATATTAAATTGGAGTATAATTGTGTATCAATTGATACATCTCACACAGTGTCACATCTCACACCCACTGATTCAAAAACCCTAGAAGTGGGACCCAGAGGTTTGTGTATTAACAAGTCTTCCAGGTGATTCTGATATACCGGAAAGCTTGAGAGCCACTGATCCCATAATACCTGACATGTAGTAGAAATCTAATACATATTCTCTGAATTTGCTTGTATCAAGGATAATGTAACCACTTCCATAAATAGCACTTTCCCTACCTTATCCACCTTACTTTATCTGATTCTGTGATTTAGATAATAATAAAGCCAGATGTGATGTAAAGAAAGATAAAATATAAATTGGTGTGGAAGGGAAAGTAAAATCAGTATTGTATTCTAGAACATAAACGAGTCAAAGGAGATGATACATTTGCACTGTGTTAAGTTCACAATTGTAACGATGTAAAATCTGCATTGTGTGAGGTTAAATATCCTGGTCAAAGGTAAATAATCATGGTAAAACAGTCTCCTTGCACAAAATAAAATGGATTAAAAAAAAGTGCTAAAAAGGAAAAGACAAAAAATATGGGGCCATTGCAGCTGATTGTTCCAAAACTGTGACTCCTGACTTGAAGTAAACTGAGAAGGATTTTTATTTTTCTATCTTGTTCCATCTCCTCTATGATAATTTCCTAACATAAGCATCACAATCAGACATTGAGAGAAAGACAACAAGAAATATGCCCATTTCCACAGTTTTTGAGAAAATGAATGCCATTTAAATAATAGTCTCTGTAACTTGATTAGTTAGTAAATCATCACTATTGCGAGGAACACATTCACAGAGCAATAGAGAAAGTGGCAATACTAATCTAATTAGACGGATTTTCATGTCCTGTGCACACACTGGAGCTCCCTTATCTTTTTCTCCACTGACCTCCTCAGTCTTACACTCAGTTTTAATAAACTGGCCCTTGTATATCTTCCTTTAAACTCACCACCGCATTAATTTAACCACAAAAGTTTTATTTTCCTCATAGAAATGCATTTATAATCGGGTTTATCCACTGAGGGTGCAATACCTATCTCATCTCCCAACAGCCAGTGTAGCTAAGTGATTCCAAGCTGCCTCTCTAAAACACATGCCAACACACAAGCACTGTCCCCGCCTCCTCCGCCAGCTCTGCTGTGGTCACTGCGAAGCACTAAAATGCTCTCCTCTGTCTCTCCTCAAGGTTACTTAGAGTTGAGTTTGGTGAGATTACTCTCTTTTTATCCTGCCAACAGAGCTCATTGATTTTAAACCCTAGGTAGACATTAGAATCACTTGTGAAGTGGTTTCAAAAAAACAAAACCAATGTCTGGGCTCCATATGAGTCAAATAAATCCTAATATCTGAAGGTAAGAAAAAAAAAATCTCTGTCTTCTCATGTGATGACTACATGCAGCCAGGCTGGAGAGTCACTGTTTCTTCGACTTGTAAATTTCATGCCTGAAAAAAAGGGGGGGGCAATCTGGGCATTGGCATTTTTTTAACAGAAGTAAATTGGGTCCTTCTGCTTGGGTAAGGATTCTAAAAAACTGAAAGTGTTTCCTTAGCTTGAGATATTACAATCCTAACTAAAATGATAGTTTATAGAGTAGGAATCCACATTATGAAACCAGTTCACTGAAATATGTCCAATTCACTAGAAAATTGACTTAATCAGATACTAAATTCCCAGTAAAGTATGAACAAGCCAAATAAAAACACCCATAGCAGTGTTCTATCTTTCTTCTTATTTGTTATCTAGTATTAATAATATCAGTAACAAAACTGGCATCCTGACTGGGAACAAAGGATTCTATTCTCATCCTTTGCTTTCCAGTGAGTATTAGCCTTTTTGGAAAATCATATAACTTCTGAAGACTAGTCCTGGTCCTGGTCCATAGAAAAGCCTAGAAATAGTTAACTTACCCAAATCTATCTATCTATCTTTCTTTCTTTCTTTCTTTCTTTCTTTCTTTCTTTCTTTCTTTCTTTCTTTCTTTCTTTCTTTCTTCTCGCCTTCTTTTCTTCCTCCTTTCTTTCCTTCCTTTCTTTTTTTCTTTCTTCTTTCCTTCTTCTTTCAAGATTTTATGGATTTATGGGACAGAGAAAAACTCAGCTAGAGAGGTAACACAAGCAGGGGGAGTGAGAGAGGGAGAAGCAGGCTTCCCACTGAGCAGGGAGCCCGATTCAGGATCACGACCTGAGCTGAAGACAGGCACTCAATAACTGAGCCACCCAGGTGCTCCTATTTGCCCAAATTTCTAATACAATTTAATGTTTATGCAGAAGAACTCTGCTTTAGACATAAGATCTAGACACTTAAAACAGAATGTCAAGATTGTAGCAGACAAAAAAGGAGCAGTGCATCTATCCTCCACTTTCTCAGAGTTTGTCTCAGCATAATAAAACTCAGGATATATTTACTACTGATGGATGCACAGTAGTAACTCATCTTGTGTGGCAACTCATTTAGGCTTAACTCTCTTATTATCTTTTACTGGGAGGAGGTGTGCCAAATTACTTTATTTGAAGGAAATAGTACTAATGATTAGTTAAGTAGATGTTTGGTACAACTTATACAAAAGGTAGAGGTAACTAACATGCATGCACTGCCTTGGTGACCAAAGAAGTCACCCTTGCTGCTTTGGAAAGACAGTCTAAGGCTTAGCTCTCATTATCACTGTTTCCCAAATCATGCTTTTCAAAGAGATACTTTGCCATGCCAGATTTGGGAGTCCCCATCTTGCATAGATTGGTTATGTGGTCACCTAATTCTTTGATGGATTTTACCTGCTCATTCAGGAAATGAGTCTCAAGTCTTAGTATCTTTGTGTTAATATAGCAATAATGGCATCTAACTCACTGAGAATGTCATAAGGATTAAATGAAAAGGTGACAAAAACTAACTCAATACATGATTGCTACTGGTTGGTGAGAATATGGCAATAGAGAAATATCAGGAAATAGAGAAGGTTCAAAATGAAGTAATAGTAAGTCACAGAAAGATAGCAGTCTTCTCTAGTATTATTGATATCTGACCTCCGCTCTGAACTTCTGAATCTTCCCCCCCACCCCCATACATGAGCACATCACAAACACCACCATAGTGAAATCAAAACACCCAAGAGCTATCATCTTAATAGATGATCAGTGAGGACAGATGTCAGGTGGGTAGTCAAAGAGATGATAAATGTCCTCGTAAACCTCTTCAGAGACCTTCCCAAATGTTTCTCCCAAGACTCAGAATCCATAATGTACTTTGAGAGCATTGTATACTCTCCTTCATAATATATTTCACAATGGTAAAGTAAATAATGAATTACTTAATTATACTTGTATGATTTGATCTTCCTTGCTACATCTAAGATGTCTGAGGGCAGATATTTTTATCTAGTTTAGGCATTGTATATCTGCTGTGTGTGGTACTTAGTAGGAGCTTAATAAATATGTTGAACAAATAAATGTCCTGAAACTATCTTACCAATTTTTGTGGTGAGGTCATCATAATAATACTATTACTTAATTTTTTTGTCTCCTTATAATGTCTCTAAACTAAGAATCGCTAGAAAAGTGTAATTTTTTATTGTGGTGATGAATTACTGTGTTTGTTTTACTTGCTATTTCAGAAGTCTGTACACATTCAAGAGCTATAACTCTTCTAACTGCCTCTTCTAATGTCATCTATAAAAATGCTATCACAAAATGCCCTCATAAAAATCTGTGTTCCTGGAATGAGTGCAACAAATGACTGTAGGTGGGAAAATGTGATCTTCTAGGTTCACTGCAGTATTTAAAGCTGTCTCCAAATTACATTAAGATCTTTGGTCTTTGGTTGTTCTTTCTGTTCTGTGGTAAAATTTCCTTCATTTTCCTCTACGTGCCAACTTCCTCCGTTGTAGATGTTACAAGCTATTTACTTCTTCACTGGAGGATTGTTACGTTACTCTTGTATAGGTGGTTGTTTGCCAAAAATAAAAGTTTGTATCAAAACAACTTAGTCAGTGATTATCTGTAGACAGCCAATGTTTTCTTTCTGACCTGCTGTCTTATATACATTTAACTCTCCCTTATGACTTTTAGATTATAAACATTTAAACAGAAGCTTAATTTCAAGCCTTACAGGGAGGCTTTATTTCCTCAGGAACACTTTAATTTTCTTGGCAGACCAGGATCTCTAGGATTAAAATACAACAAACTGACTTTATTAAGTGTTCTTAAGGCCAAGTTTTTGCCCACATGAGTATGAGAAACAAAACATTTGCTGAGGGTAATATTGCATTGGCAGACTTTTCAACTATGAATAATGTACCTAAAACTGTATTTTAGTTAAACTATAAAAATTGATTAATATTCACAAAGTGGGGTTAACATTACCGATATCTGAGGAAGATATTTCTGTTTTTTTTCAACCACCATTTTATTAGAGGGTAGCAATAGCATTTTATATTGCCCATCAGATATATTGCCTGTGAAAGGTGGATTCTAAAATGTGTTACTGTATGACTTTTTTCAAAGTCCAGATGTTTCACGGTAAAAATATCTTTAATATTGAACATACTAAAATGATATATCTATCCCATTCTTCAGTTTTTTTAATTACTGTACAAATATTCCCTCAGCACGAGATAGTATTTGCCAAAAGCAGAATAATGTTGCTGTCATAGAAGAATGGTCCAAGAAAGCCTCCAGGGATTTTTCAAAGCTAGTGCAATTTTTTTTCATCCATAACTAAAAAAAATCATGCAATCTGCTACTTTCATATAATTTACACAACACAAAAGTAGAAATAGAACAAGTTGAAAGCTACCATATATCTTTGGAAATTAGGACATTTAGAGAGTTTAATAAACTCTGGCATAATTTTTCATATTATGTTCTAGTTATTGGTAAAGGAGCAAATGTCAACATTTCAATTTCCATGAAATCTTTGATTTTCCATATATGTCACTGTATTTATGATAGAAAATTTGGTTTCTGAGGAAATAAAAGACTAGGTCATGGAGGATCTTGAAGGTAAAATCTATGGTCAAAATATCTGGTTCTTGAAAAATTTCTTTTTTCTTTTTTTTTTTAAAGATTTTATTTATTTATTTGACAGAGAGAAACACAGCCAGAAAGGGAACACAAGTAGAGGGACTGAGAGAGGGAGAAACAGGCTTCCCACCGAAGCCGGAAGCCCAATGTGGGGCTCGATCCCAGGTTTCCAGGATCATGACCTGAGCTGAAGGCAGTCGCTTAACCAACTGAGCCACCCAGGCACCCCATCTTATAATAATCATGAATATCATGATATATAGGATGGTTATCATTAGAAGACCACAAAATATATCATCTGAGTTCCACATTAATTTTCAGCTCTTTATGTTTATTACATCTTACCAGAGGTGGTGGGAAATAGGTCCTCCGGCTAAACCTCAGCCTCTCTGCATCTCTTTGTTGCATGTCTGATACTGTCCTTACTAAGAATATAGAGTAAAGGGAATATAACTGATCATAGGCAATATAACTGATATAACTGATAAGAGTAAAGGATCCAAAGTGGGTCACAATTACCGACCTGCTCTTTAGTTATGAACACAGAGTCATTTTGCTTTTGAAAATGCAATCTTGTATCCAAGTGAGGCACTGGCTCTGTTTTTGTTTTTGGTTCTTCTGTTGGGAGTAGGAGACTGATGGTGGTAACTGGCATCCAGGCAAATTTGATTTTCTTTTCTTCTGTCTGAATCTATCAGAAGAAAATATCATCTTTAGGGTCTGGTTTTGAGACAGGAAGTAGAATTAATCAGTCTTTAGGTAAAAATGCATATATTAAACTACCCTAAGCAAAGATTTTCATGGGGAAGCAATGACAGGACCTTGTTTTCTCTACTGTACATTGCATGTGTGAATTCTTTAAAAGAGCGAGCCAAAGCATGGTTCAAGTAATCTGTGGACACTCCTGAACATTATTCCATCTTCATATTATAAGAATCCTTGCTTTTACTTATACTCTCTGTGTATTTTGGTGTTCTGGAGGAAAAGAAAAATGACTCAGAACTTCCACAAGGAATTTCTTCAAGGAATTTATAACCCTCCCTCTTTCTCTTTTTTCTTCTCTCTCTTTTCCTTTCTGCTCCCTCTCTCTCTCTTTCTCTCTCTCTTTTTTTTTTTTTTTTGATGGAGAGAAGGTAAAAGCATGATGAAAGCTTTGGAAACATACTGATATCAGAATATGACATGTACTAAAGGAGAGGTAAGGGAAAATTGTACTGACTGCTTATATTTAGATTCTTTTCATATTTTGTGGTAAGGAAGGTATAAGGAAAGGGATCTTTAGAGAGAAAAGTTTTGTTCATTTGTTTTTCTTTGTTTATTTTGTTAAGTTTTTTTTTTCTAAGCAAAACTATAAAATTCTGGCCAGTCTGGATAGCAGCTGGTATTCTACAATGAAACAATGATATGAACAAAACAGTGGTAGTAAGAAAGGGAAGAGGTTCAGGTTACCTAGAGGAAGTCCTGCATTCATTGACAAGTCATCAGAACAGAGAATGCTTTAAAGGTCACATTTTTTCCACATAGAAGGCGGGGATGTTTGGGATCAGACAAGATGTCAGATAGGAATATATTCCAGGTATTATTTTAATATTGACTTTGGAATTTGGAACTTGAATTTTGTTTCAAGCATTAAAGAATTCTGAGCTAGCGAGTGAATTTTGAGGAATAACATTTTCTGGCATCAATTTGTAGGATAGATTTAAAGAACAGATACTGGAGACAACGATATTTTTGTCTTTGCATTTATCATTGCATATACTGGTTGGGTACTAAGAGTCTGAAACAGAGTGGTGTCAGTAGGTAAATGAAGGAGCAAACAGAATTGAGAGGCACTGTAGAAATAGAAATGACTTACTTGTTAACTGATTGGAAATGGTGATTGGATTGATAGAGACAGTAAGACAAAATAGTCTGTCATATTGTAAATATGGTGTCCCAGGAGAATGGTGATAAATTCTGTGGAAATATGGAGGACCACAGGCTGTACTATAGATGATGAACTCACTCTTGGACAAACTGAATTTGAAGTGCTTGTGGTTTGTACAGATGGAGATATCTCTAAATATTTCTTCTGTATTCAGTGGATGGATTAAAGCTAATCATTTATACATTCTGTGAGACTGCCTAGATCATTCCTTTTTCTTTAAGGAAAATTAATCACCCCGACTCCTTATCTGACCCCCTCACCCAATTTACCCACCCTAAGACTTCTCCAGCAGCATTTGCTGAGTAGGTCGCTGGCATTGTGACTTGTCTCCCAGCCATAATCGAACAGACACTGGAACCAGATTGGGTCAAATCAGAATCTCCCCCATCTCTCCCAGGAATTCGAATTTGGGTTTCAAAGACATTTCCTAGTGTTTAGTTTGTTGCTTGAACTTGGGTTGGAACAGCCATATGTATTGTGAGATAGAAAAAATATGATCAATAAATACATGATAGAAGTAAGCCATGCACAAAAAGATACCAAGACGAGAAAACATGTAGAACCAGGGGAAGAAGCTATGATTAAACAAAATATATGAAAGAAAATTATCTGTGTTAAATCAAATTCAAGGTGGAAAAAACTGAGCATTGTTTATGGAGAAAATGCCA
Organism: Spilogale gracilis; assembly: GCA_004023965.1. Taxonomy (NCBI): domain Eukaryota; kingdom Metazoa; phylum Chordata; class Mammalia; order Carnivora; family Mephitidae; genus Spilogale; species Spilogale gracilis. Next base: position 75,047 of record PITA01006556.1, read on the forward strand.
TTTATATAACTGAATGGTAGAAGTGCTGCTACTCAATTACAGCAAGTGATACTTGCAGTGATGCTCCATCTCATACTGATTTTGCCTTCTTGAACCTGTCACCAATATTAAGATGGAGCCTCAAGAACTATACTTTCATCATGTGATGCTGACAGACTTGAGTTAGACGTTTTAGTCAACATAGGTAAATCCAGTTTTCTAGTGAAGAGATACGGAATTATTGAACTGAGTGATAGTCACAATGTGATTGTGGCCATAGTACATACTTTGCCTAGTGAAAGTTCCTCGAACCCGCCAATGTCCCTAGTGCCAGCTTGTGCCTTGTTCTCCTGTTCATCCTGTTACTTGTTTATTAAGACTTGGATCCTATTATTTTTTTTAAAGTTTTTACTTAAATCTAGTTTATTTCTATGCTTTTACTTAAGCAAGAATCTTTTGTTGTTGTTGTTACATGCAACTAGAAGAAACTTAACTCCGTACATGACAGTAGGAGAAAGACAGCTGTAACACAAATGGGTATTGGTCAAGGGACAGGGGGCATCCAAGCACGTAGGATGCATCAATTGCAAGCCCTCGTGTGTGTTGTTATAGGGGTTCCAACACAGTAAATGACACTGTTTTCAGATTTTTTAGCACTTTACACTTTTTTGAGGCCATTACCTGGACTTGAACTTTTTTTGATCTTCACATTTACCACTTAAAGTATATATTCTTATTTTTATCTGCATTTGATAGATAAAAGTGTGAGGGTGAGAGAGGCTGCATGACTTGCACATGATCCTGTGACTGGGGAGTGGCAGTGGGGTTTGGTCTCCAAATTTTTTACTTTCAAATCTCATTTATTTTTCTTATTACATTGCATAACTGTATTTATTCATTCAGACAGTTATGAGGCATTATCTCGATTTTGATACTTAAACCAAATTTAAAGCTAATTTTTAAAAAAGTAATATAAAAAATAAAGTGGAATGAGTTTATCTTAATGAGCTTTCAATAAAGCGGTAACTATTCAAAATCTATAAAGTTTAAGATACTGTGGTGGGGCACCTGAGTGCTAAGTTAGTTCCGTTGCTGACTCTTGATTTCAGCTCAGGGCATGTTCTCAGGGTCCTGGGATTAGTCCTGTGTTGGACAAGGAATCTCCTTGGGGATTATGTCTCTGTCTTCCTCTGCCCCTTCCCTTGCTTCCATGCTCCCTCCTTTTCTCTAAAATAAATAAATCTTTTTTTTTTTTTTAAAGAAGGTTTTGTGGTAGAAATACTGACTACTCCTTTCTTGTTCTCACACACACCCTTTTTTTCTCCCACCCCTTTCTTAAAAACCCTACCTTTTCCATAACTTTAGAGTACACTTCCTTATGTTCCATATAAATTCAGTCCTTTGACCATAGTTTATAGCTTCAGAGAATGGTGTCTTAAACCAATCCTATTGGTTTCTCTCTACCAAGAATTTTGATTTAGAGCATAGATACTGAATTCCAAGTTCTGGAAAGAGCCTGTAAGTCCAAGCAGACTCAGGAGTTGAGATGGCAGTTTTGGGGTAACCACTAAAAACAGTGCACAAATGCCTGAGTAAGCAGAGAACTCTAATGTGCAAAAGTAAAGCAGGGAAGTGGAGAAAAGCTGGAGCCATAGAACATTCAGCCTCACAGAAAAAATAGAGGGAACTTAAAAGAAAATATATTGTGGTTATTGTTTTTCTACTTCCCCGGTCTCTGCCTATGGAAGGCCTAGTTGTGCTTTTTATTCTTGGCTTCTGTATGAAATCCCTATATCCTTCTTCCAAATTCTTCTTTAGTTGGAACACGTTTTTATAATAATATGGTGTCTCCTTACGAAAACATTTAATGTTCTCTAAAATAAAGGAATTGTGCAGCCAAATTTGCATGTAAATATTTTAAGCAATAAATGGCAATAATATATAATTTAAAGTCACCTAATAATAATTAATAAAATACAAGTTTATGTCTCTATGGATTTTAATTTGTTTTCTGTTTTTTAAATTTTTTTTAAAGATTTTATTTTTAAGTAATATCCACAACTAATGCAGGACTTGAACTCATGACCCCAAGATTAAGGGTCTGACACTCCACTGACTGAGTCAGCCAGGCAGTCCTCTGTGGATTTTATTATATTTTATTTCATTTTATTCTATTTTATTTATTTACTTAATTATTTATTTAAGATATTTTTTATTTATCTGACAGAGAGAAAGCACAAGCAGGGGAAACGGTAGGCAGAGGGAGAAGCCGACTCACCACTAATGAGGGAACCTGATATGGGGCTCAATCCCAAGATGATTGGATCATGACCTGATCTGAAGACAGACATTTAGTTGACTGAGCCACACAGGCACTTCTGAATTTTATTTTAAGTGGCATTTTGGCCACTGTCTTCAATCTATTATGTATAAGCAACATATATTACTTTCTAATTACTATTTGTAAAATAATTCATGAATTAGCTTCCCATTCTTGAGGTAGTACTGAGCAAAGGAAGTATAAACAGGTTTTTAAACCATGAAAATTGCATGTGATAACAGGTAGGTAGTTTTCCAGTTATCCTGCTGCTCTATTAATTTCCTAGAGATATCATGAAAAATCGTCAAGCTAGACAACTGAAAAAAGCATAGTAATTTATTGTTTTGCAGTTGAAACAAGAAGTTCAAAATCGCTTTGAAGACAGTAGAGGAGGACCTGTTCCATGACTTTCTCTTAGCTTCTCCTGCTCCTGACATCCCTTGGTGTCCCTTGTCTTGCATACATGTCACTGCAATCTCTGCCTGTTTTAACATGGTGTCTCCCTGTAGGTCTCAGTCTGTCTCCTCTCCTCACCTTATAGGACATTGGTCATATTGGGTTAGGATCCACCCTAGTTCAAGGAACTCATTTTACCTTGATAACATCTGCAAAGACCCTGTTTTCAAATAAGGCCACATTTGTAGGTACAAGAGGGTTAGGACTTGAATGTATCTTTTTAAGGGACACAATCAAACCCAGAATACCCTCAGAAGAGGGGGAAATGGATCCTAGTTAGGCAAAAAAAAAAAAAAAAACAAAAAAAATAGATGTCACTAACAGGAACCTTAGCCTTCCTACTGTGGTCATGCTTCTTGGCATTAAAAAGAAAATTAAATATAATATCAGTACATGGTCAAAGTAATAAACAATATGGGACAGATCCAAAATCATTGCTTGCTACATCTTCCATGGTGAACATGTGGTATTTTTCTAGTTCACTGTCATATCAGAGGAGAGCAGGAAGAAGATTCAGGAAAGAACCATACTTCTTTACCAACTGGATGGGATGAAGGAAGGAAACTAGGTATACAAATCAATCACTTCCAATGCCAATACATTGTCATCTAAGTAAAAGTAAATATTAGATCATGTTATACAGGGCATGTAATGTATAGGGTCTTGATAACAACCAGGTCAACTTATAGCTGTCTCTGGTATTGTCAACAAAGAAATGACTTGAAAAAGCCATACTAAAAAATGACCAACAGCCTCAAGCAATTAGCCAGGGACCTCAGAAAAGATGAAACAAACAAAAAAGGAGATGAACGTGACAACTAAAACAAAGACGAGAGTCATGTACCAGGATAATTTTACAACCAAGAAAATGAGAAGGATGGCAAACAGTTAGCAGCCAAGGATTGCCAGACACTGACACGTTCGAATGGACATCAGCTTCTCACAATGGACTTCAGCACTTAGGTTCCCTGGGGCCTACCACACATCTTCCTGGGGTAGGGACTGAAAGAAGAGGTATCAAGACTTAGAAGGAGATGGAAAAATCACCTGGAGTATGTTAGAAGCAATGGAAAAACAGAATCATGAAATCAGTTTGGAATCTGAATAAGGAATGGACAGTGCTGAAAACAGGGACATTCAGTTTAGACATGAGAAAATCAAGCAAAATGAAATGGGGCAAATAATGGCTGTGGAAGAAAAAGGAGATGGGAGTAAACAGAACAAGAGTCCCTAGGGGAAAGATTGGAAAGTATATTAAAGGTTATAGAAAAAAAACCTTTTCTCCTATTAGTTATTATAAAAAGTTGATCCAGGTGTATTCAGCATTGATGCATACCTTGTTAATCTGTATGGACTTTAAAGGTTTCTTTAAGGACATCTATGATATCTTTGTTATTTTTATCTTTCCATTATGGCTTACTAACTGGTATAAAGAATGTATCTCTGGTGTTCTTTTTATTTTTTCAGTTGAATATAAAAACTTTTTATAGATGTTTTTGCATGTCTTTTATATGGAGCAATGTGTTTTCCTGCTGAAATTTGAATTGTGACAGTACTGGATTTGTAGATAAATTTGGGGCAACTGTTACTTTTTTCTATGTTAAATCATATCCCTAGTAAATGTTATAGCTCTCCATTTATATCTCCATAGATGGTAAATCAATTAATCAGTATTTATTTTTCAAATAAAATGTATTTTTCCTATGAATATTACCACTCAGTGCAATAACATAAATAACTGTATAGAATCTGGAAAACAGTAAAAAATATGAAAATAAAATAAAGATTAAAGTTTTTTTAATCCATAGAGTTGGATATAGATTGTATCTTTTTATACACTCAAACTAATAACTTGTACATTCTTAATGTTATTCTTATAATTTGAAAAAACAAAGCACCTTAAACCTAGTGATTCCAATTCCAGTATTTTTTTATATGATGGTCACTATTTTTCTTTCCTTCTAAAAAGTATAAACTAAAGTTAGTATGACATTCCATAAAAGAAAATATACAGGAATAAATTATGTCAAATATAGCTGGATCATTCTATAATTAGTTGATGTCCACTGTTTTATAAGCACTTGTATTCAATGTAGATGATTAGCTTAAAAGAAAAAAAAAGAATAGCATTAGTTTCTGAAATGTTAGATTAAGAATCAAGTTAAAACAAATCAAAGTGATGGGGTGCCTGGGTGGCTCAGAGGGTTAAGGCCTCTGCCTTTGGCTCAGGTCATGATCTCAGAGTCCTGGGATCCAGCCCCACATTGGATCTCTGCTCAGCAGGGAGTCTGCTTCCCCCCTCTCTCTCTGCCTGCCTCTCTGCCTACCTGTGCTTTCTCTCCCTGCCCCTTTCTCTCTGTGTCAAATAAATAAATACAATCTTTAAAACAAAACAAATCAAAGTGAAAACGTTAGCATGTGCCAGTATGCAGTCTTCCCTAGCTGAAAACTTGTGAGGGGGAAAAAAAAAGCTAAACGATTTGGTGATAGATAAATTTTCAGTTTTTTAGATATATAATTATTGTTGAGTATTAACTTCTTTTGATGAAGTGATTAAACAGCATGAGTATAGAAAAACCATGACATTTGCAATTGGTATCACATTAGAACTCTTACACTTATTTTGACATTCGAATAGGGTTTTAAATGAATTGGCTTTATTTTTTTGTTTTGCTTTGTTTTGTTTTAAGAGACTGCCCTGTAGGTACAACAAGAATCAAAAAACTCTACATTGTAACAATTTACTTTTATCTAACTTTCCATTTACTTTTCTTACTGTATAATCATGCTTACTACTCCCCTGGGGATATAAGTCTTAATAGCTCAAAAATTGTGTTTGGAAACTCTGTTTGAGGCTTAGAGGTTATCCTAGAGGTCCTTTATCTTTTCTTTTTTTCTTTCCTATTTTTGAGTCAAGACTGATAGCTGCTAACAGAGATAAGATGTCATTCATGGTGTGTAAAACTTTGAATAATTTTAAGTAGATATATAGAATATCATATCAGAGTAGTTATCCCTTATAAAGATCACTGAAGACCTACTTTTTTTTTTTTAAGATTTTATTTATTTGACAGAGAGAAACACAGCGAGAGAGGGAACACAAGCAGGGGGAGTGAGAGAGGGAGAAGCAGGCTTCCCGCCGAGCAGGGAGCCCGATATGGGACTCGATCTCGGGTCTCCGGGATCATGACCTGAGCCGAAGGCAGTCGCTCACCCAGGCGCCCCAAGACCTACTTTTAAAAAGCAAAAATTTTAAATATTTATAAGAAATATCTATAATATAGGTTTATAAAGTTCATGGAATAAAATATTTCTTTAAAATGATTTCTATAAAAAGAGAAAGCATAAGTCATAAAGGAAAACCATGTTTTTTTGCTCACAATAAAGTGTTTTCACATTTATTTGTATTTTTAAAAAAGATTTTATTTATTTATTTGACAGAGAGAAAAATCACAGGTAGGCTGAGAGGCAGGCAGAGAGAGCGGAGGAAACAGGCTCCCTGCTGAGGAAAGAGTGGATGTGGGCCTGGATCCCAGGACCCTGAGATCATGACCTGAGCCGAAGGCGGAGGCTTTAACCACGGAGCCACCCACGTGCCCTCACATTTATTTGTACAAGGACAGGATACAGATGAAAAAAATGTTTCCAAAGCACATGAGCAATGAGGTTCTGCAATCCAGAATTTATAGTTTCTATAAATCAATTAAGGTGGAAAAAAAAACCCACGAGAAGCTAATAGTTAATTACAAAACTGTAAACAGTTTACAGTAAAGAAAACTAAATGGCTGATAAACACATTATGTTCAAATTCATCACTAATTTTACTAATCAGTTTATCATTTCACACCTATACGAGAGTTTAAAAAAAAAGGAGATTTGAATGTTGAGCTGTATTTTGAGAAGTAGGAATTCTTATCTGCCAGTGAAAGGTTGGATAACATAGTAGTTAGAAAGTCACTCTCTTCTGTTTCAAAACCTTTAACAATCCTTATAGTAATGAGCCTTGAGCAAGTTACTTTATCTTGCTGTGAAACAAATCTGCATCAGTTGTGCATTTCTGCAGGTCCTGTGGGTGAAGCACCAATCGAACTTTGTTTACAATTATCTTTTCAAGAATATTTGTATAGTAAACAGTCTTTGAAGATAGAGATGGTGTCTCCCCCTGGAGCAAAGAGCAGGCATGATTACAGCACATTATTAAAAGTTCCCTAAGCTCATTGATTCTCTTCTATAAAGCAATCCACTGCACGTGCAGGTATCATGTAACCCTCCTGGTGAAGCCCTGTGGTAAGTGGGTTTGGGGAGTGAGAGCAGTAAATGTGGATACTCTGGCTCTTGCTGTTACTAGGAGTAAGACATTATATTTCATTTAACCCAGGAGTCCCCTGTCTTGTCTGAGTATCCCTGAATCTTTGGCAGGATTACTTGTTATCTTGTAAGTGGGATGAAATCTCAGACCTTCACAGTTGTTTGCAAATATTTCCTTCCTGATATATTTTTTCTTGTCTGTAGAATAAAGGGGTGTGTGTGTGTGTGTGTGTGTGTGTGATATTTTCTATTCATAAGACATTATTATCTTATCTAAATTAAAAATGTGAAATATTTAGAATAGTATCAGACAGAGGAAGTACTCCATCTGTTTTTGTGTATATAAAGTTCAAAACACTATAAAGAATTAGTATATATATACTTTATGGCTATATATGTATATAAAAATAGCATTTGGAAATATGTAATAATAAACTACAAATCGATTATAGTTATTAATTCTGGGGTGGTAAGGCAAATGAGATTAAGAAATTTACACAGGATACTTCAATTCTGTTCTGTTGTAGTATCTTTAAAAGTATCTCTGAAACAAATATAAATTATATATTAAGATTTTAAAAGGATAGCTATTGTTATATACATTTTTTGCATTTTATTATTATGCATACTTGCCTGTATATTTCAAGCACTTTATAAAAATACAATTTAAAAATATGTGCAAGACCGAATTATTTTCAGTGATAATGTTAAGGCTGCAGAGTTATCATTCTATTATGTGAAAAGGCATCTTTAGAAAGTACTTTCTACTTATTTGAAATATAACCTAAACCACTATGACTACTGTATCCACTTTTCCACTTCCCTATCTTTAGACATGATTTTTTTTTTCCTGGCACTTAATGAACGTGTTCTATTCTGTTGTGGTTTTAAAGAAGTGACACTTGGTAAAGTCCCACAGCTACGTCACAGGGACCTTACAGCTTCTGTCCTGTTTGCTGGAACATTCAGTCTTGGAACACTGAACCACCATGGAAAAGTCAAATGTCTCCAAAGTAACCTTCTTGTGAGTGGCGGTGTTTTGAAGGACCCCAGCCCAAAGCTAGACAGGTGAGAGAAAAAGCCTCCATCTGATTCTTGCCCTCAGCCATTTGTTCATCCTCCCCCTCCCACCTGAGGCATTTAACTGTCGCAGTGACAAGCCATCCCGCTGTGCCATCATGTAATTCCTGAGAGCATAATATATGGGTTATTGTCACTCAGAGTCTGGGGATATTTGTATATGGTGATCGATAACAGGAACTAGCTCCTCTTAGAAATACCTGTTTGATGGTTACAGTGATGGTGGAGCTAAGCTGAGGGCACAAGCAATCTGAATGTTTTCAGCATTGTTCAGATGTCCAGATTATAAGAAGACTCTTGTACACAGTAAGAAGCATAAAGGATAGTTAAGAAGAAAAAGAAATGAAACAAAGAAACAAAACAAGTGCAAAGTGGTGTTAAATGTGTTAATGTAGTCTGGTATATGTACGTGTCAGAAAAAAAGTGAGAATGTTTTCACATAAACAATTCTAACACCAAGATCATAACTGAAATGTGTCAGCATTTAATTAAGGCAACACAAGCAGACCACTTTACTTCATAAATTAGTGATGAATCAGGTTTTATTTCCTTTTTTCTTGAAATTTTATCAGAATACTGTAGGGATTTAAATTTTATATATAAAATTTATATGTATTTGTATGATTTGAGTATATTATTATGAAATAGATAATATATATGTAAAACTATATATACTAACCATATGTGTATGTATGTGTACATATATGTATGTGTGTATGGTGGATAGTTAGTGACACCTGTTCTATGACTTTCCAGGCTAAAAATTTTTACAAAGCAGCTGCTGAAATTTGAGGGCTTCCATCCCTTTCATCCATAGACAAAATTTATAGACTTATCTATTTTTGTTTTGGGGTAATCCAAATTATTTTCTGAAAAAAATTTTCCCTGCCCATAAAAACATTCTTCTTCTAAGGTACATGTTTTGATTAGATATTTTATTTTATTTTAAAACGTGACTAAAAAGAGGACAGCTTTATTCTTTTCCATTGAGTTTGGTATTAATCAGTCACGAAGGTTGTTGGTTCTCGAGAACATTACCAGAAATTATAATTTTACACTCTCTGCAGCCAACTTTTATCCAAAACTGTGTGTGAGAAATAACTTTAAAGTTTTCCCAAAGAATAAGCAGCCTATTTATTACTCCAGATGAGTGTTTTTGAAATTGGGCTTCAAGGATTGATTGCTAATAACCACTTTGGGTGTTGATGGGAAAAAAAAAAAAACCCAATAACTGCACATTGTGAGACCCATTAATGGCCTCCTGAGTCAGTATCTCCAAGAACCCTCCATTTTTTATATATTCGCTGGGCAATTCGTCTGTATATGCACTAACCAACTGAAATTTATCTTAAATCAAACTTGATTTAAAAAGATTTATATATCTTTATCATTTTATCTTGAATATCTGCTAAATTGTGTTCCTCGTGGCTTCATTTTCTGAGCTTTATTTCAGCAAAGTTTTAAGATAGAACCATATTGAATTTCATGCCATAGTTGAATTTCAAGCTGTTGTTGAGAATATTGGGGAATGCTTAGTAAGGACTCACAAGAGACATATTCCCCAAACTTTGTTAGTAACAAAAGACATGTTTCTTCTGAATAAATTATCCCATAGTGTTGTGGAGATTTATTCTTCTCCATTAGCTTTAACCACTGATCCCATTTAAAACATTTGTACAAGAGGTGTTGTTCTATTACAGCTCTTGTTTAATACTCAAATTCTATTTTCCCATTGCCACAAGTGGTTTACTTCTTTAATCTTATGTCATTAAAATTAATATTATCAGCTTCCTTAAATTCTCTTTTGCAGTAGTTAAAGATGGGAAGGAAGTAGAAGGGAGGGAAGGAAGGAAGGAAGACAAAAGGAAGGAAAGCTTTAGAATTTTACATCTAGTTTTGTTTACTACTCCTTACAAAAATGTGGACAAAGTACATGGTGTTAAGAGAAAATTACCTAAATTATTGAAGGAATTAAAGAAAATTATTAGAAAGGACAAGTGAAATCAGGGAAGCATAGGGAAGAGAAAACTAATAGATAACTTGCTTTCTACCTTTCAACACATAGAAGTTTTTGAGAAGTCGCCTAATATTTTATATGCTGTATCTATGACTTTGGGAGCTCAAACAGAAGGAAATCAGGAATGATGGTTCAGTGATGACAATGAATAGAATTATAATGTAGGTGAAGATTTTGAACTAAGAACAAAAAGTCTCAGGAAATAGAGTAGAATTTTTTACCTGCCTGCTAACACTGAGTGGAAGCTGATATAAGTGGATAGCAGGGGTAAAAAAATGGGGGATTTCCCCCATGAGATTGGAAAGGAAGAATGATATTGTGAGAATTCTGTTTCATCTGCCCTTGTTTTCTCTCCTGTCCATGTGCCGAGATAGTGAGAACCTGAGGTGGAGAATCAGGCACTAGAAAATGCCAGGAGTGCCGGGTCCTGGAGGAAAATGTAGGTATCTGCAAGGGCAGGGGAATGGGAACATTCTGTGAAAAGAAAGGAAGATGTGGAGGAATGTGCTGACTTTATAAACCCACACAGGAATATTTTAAAGGCAGATTTGTGTTGGATGGGAATAGACAATTTCAAGGGGAAAACAAATTGTGTAGTACAAGAGAAGGACAGAGTTAAGAAAATGAAGTGGCTGCAATTGTGACAAGTAACTAAAGAAATGAGGTGTCCAAGATGTGGATAGAATTAAGTGGTCTGTGAGGTTTGGGATAAAACTTTGTAGCGAATGTATTTTTGGTGCTAGGACTGCTGTGGGTTTGGAGATGTCACACACGGGCTGATTAGTATGTCACTGTCTCCTTCCTGATGGCTCCCATAAGACTAACACCAGCTTTGGGGACATTGTGTCAGCCTCCCTCCAGCCCACTGGTGATTAATGGACTTAAGTAGGTCTTACTAGTGAAGGAAAGTTAACAACTTGAGTATGAAATATGAACCATTGATTTCTTATAGCATAGGAAACAACGAGATCATTTATTCTAATACAGTGACACTACTTAGTTCTTACTATCCTCAGATAACTAAGTTAAGCTCTAAGACTGATACCTAAAGCAACAGTTTCAAAAATTGTTAAAAATCAAAACAGCATTGTGCACAAGTAGGAGTCACTAAGACCTGAAAGTCCTAGAGAACTTCTTCATAAAAAAATAAATAAGGGGAATAATAAAATGCTAGAACCAAATCTGTCTTTGGGGAAGCTAGTTCAGTGATACTGCAATATCATTTTACTTCTTGACTTTCAACAGAGTGTCTTAGTCATTTTGAGCTGCTGTAACAAAATACCACAGACTGATGGAGTAAACAATGGAAATATGTTCTTTGGAGTACAGGAGAGAAGTCTCCAGGCTTCTAGACATACAGGGTGCCAGCATGGTGAGATCTGGTGCCGTGACTCTTCCTGGTTTACAGATGAAAGTCTTACTGTAGTCTCATGTCATGGGGAGAGAGGAATATTCTTTCTCTTCCCACATGCCGGCTTCATCATTATGACCTATTACCTATCAAAGGCCCCATGGCCATATACATTCACACTGGGGATTGGGGTTTAAACATATGAATTTGGAGGGAAAACAAACATTCAGTCCATTGCAATGAGCACTTAATTCTTTTGATTGCCAAAATTTTAAACTTCACTGTAATCAAGGTATTCTGTAATATAACTTTTGTCAAATCTTTGTTTTTATATTTATTAGAACAATAATATTATTAAGCTATATCTATGCTATTATAATATATTATATATTTTGCATAATATAATAAAAAGTAACAAAAATGATATTTAAATACAGTGAAATAATAAAATCATTCTATAATTCAATATTATATACATATTTTTGTAAACTCAGATGGTGTCTGCACCTAGAAATGGTTCACTATCAAAACAGAAGGGGCTCCTGGGTGGCTCAATCAGTTAAGCCTCTGACTCCTGATTTTGGCTCAGGTTATGATCTCAGGGTCATGGGATGGAGCCCCATGTTGAATCTGCATCAGATTCTTTCTTCCTCTGGCTTTACACCTCCCCACCCACATGCACACACTCTGTCTCTCAAATAAAGAAACAAAATTTTGAAAAAAACCACCAATATAAGAATATTCATAGAATTCTGATAAAGTGACAGCACTGGCAAGTGTGGCAAAAATGATATACTATTAACTAGAAAGGTGCAAACTGGCTTCCAGTTTTGAAGGGAGGTAATGAGGGTGATGGCGAGTGGGGAAGATGGGAAGGGTCCCCACCCTCCATGCACATACACAGACACATGCAATACTGTTTCTCTGCTTGCCAGATTTGTAAGCACCTGGACATCAGAATACTGGCAACTGCAGACGATCAAATAGCAAAATGGAATTTAAAGTGTTATGTAATAACTCTAAGCACATCTGTTCTGTATCAGTTTCTCAAATACATTTCATTAAAATCAGTTATCCCCAGCCGTTGTCATTTAGTCACCGACTCTCTGTCACTCTTCTACTGCTACCTCTTTGACAGGATTCTGACAAGATCCAGAAGGTCAGTTAAGCTATTTGCTACTCTTTTCCATTAATGACAAGGCTATATATATTCTTTTCAATTACACGTTTCCAGCCAAAACTAGCTCTGCAGAATGGTAAATTTCCTCCTAAATTATTTTAAGACTATCTTGTATCTTCCTCCCCATCTCAGAAAGAATATGTATGCTGATGTTTCGAGTTACTTTTATACATCATTTTGGTTTTATTTACTGGACTGGATAAATCCTTTATTTCTGATAAAATCAGCATTCTTTACAGTTTTCTTCACCTTATTTGACAATGTTACCTTTTTTATTTTTCCTTCCATGATTTCTTTTTTCTTTTCTCTCAGAGCTTGATTTAGAATGTCTCTTATTGTTAATTATACTCAGTAGAAGTGACTAAAATATCTCTCTCAGTTAACATCCAATTAACTAAATGGCTTTAGAGGTAAACTCCCTCGGAAGCATAATCAGCATATTCATGACTGTTTTCCTTCATTCTGCTTGTCCTACAGTATTTCTCTCCTAGTAGAGCCAACACAGAGTAATTTCCCTACAGTCTAGTTCCAGGAGGATCTACTCTTCTCATTGCCCTAGTCAGAGAGCTTTCCCTATTATCAAAAGGAGGGTCACTTGCCATCAACATAATTTTTAGAAGTGGGTTTTTAAAGTATGGGATTGGTGGAAATTGGGGTATGTATAATGGCCTTTTCATACATATGAATCCTATGAAAGTCCATGCTAGAGGCAGGTTTAACTCTGAATTTCCAGGCAGAGTATCTAGATTTTCATCATGTTCTCAATGAATCTACAGTCTTACCAAATTTAAATACTTTAAATAGATGCACAATTCTTGTACTTGCCTATTTAATAGATGACATGTGGTACATGTGTAAGTATAAACTTTTCAGCAAAATAGCCAATGAAATCCATATCTAATTTAGATTTTTGTGTACCATCACTGTGCCTTCATTCCTTAAGTTTAGTTGAAAATGGCTAATAACTTCTAGGCTTTACTTGCCGTCCAGCATATTGGCTGGGGGTTCATGCCAATACGTATGCATGGCTGCATTCATACACACACATACATCACAAAAAGATTTAGCCTGGTGCTGCACATAGCCTGTTCCCTACAATGGTATACTATGTTGATTCTTCCATATCTATCATTTTGCAAATTGCATTTCAAAATACTCTAGTAAAAAATGATCATAGGCATGGTAACATGACTTATGTTTCTTTATTTCAGATGAATACATTCTTTGTCCTTGACAAACTTTTTGCTTATGTTGGTTTTTCTTTGTTTTTTGTTTGTTTCAAAGGATTGAATTTCACTCAATGCATCCATACAACAAATAGGCAATATTTAGTAAACTTTTGTACTAAAAGACATGAACAGACTTAGGCCAGAGGAAAAAGTAAACTAGGGTGCTTGGGTGGCTCAGTGGGTTAAAGCCTCTGCCTTCAGCTCAGGTCATGATCTCAGGGTCCTGGGATCCAGCCCTGGTCAGGCTCTCTGCTTAGCAGGGAGCCTGTTTCCTTCTCTCTCTGCCTTGCTTTCTGGTACTTGTGATCTCTCCGTCAAATAAATAAAATCTTAAAAAAAGAAAAAAGAAAAAAGTAAACTTATGCAAAAAATCTAAAAGAAAATTAATACAGAGTGTTGAATATTGTTAAATTTTTGGACACATTGCATTCGTTTGAAATGATTGCCAGGACACAGCTTCAGATTATTTTGCAGAAGCCGTGAGTCTAAAAGTATGACAAATGGTGTCCACATGAAAAGAAAATGTCCTGCCAGATTAAAAATCAAACCCTCTTTGCTTAGCAAAAACGACTAAGTGGTGGTTGACTGAAACTGCCTAAATGTGGGACCTTTCTTTATTATCCACAAAAACTGTCATTTTATTTCATGTCATTTTATGTATTAAGTTTCATTTTTTTGTAACTTCTTTTGGGGAATCCAGTTGTGATTTTGCTCTCTGCTTGGTGAGTGAGAGTCAACAACAACAGCAGCAACAACAACAACAACAACAAAACACAAAACATTAAGGAAAATTTACCTTTGCCTTTGTAGTCTGGTTGCTGGGAGGGTCAGTGGAGAATTATCCTGCTGGTAGACTAAACACATTTTAAGATCAGCAGAAAAAGAGTCACAAAGTGGGACACACAAAAAGAGGGAAGAACGGGAAGAATAAAAACTCAGCCTCAATGAACTTATTTTAGAATGTATGTGTACTTTTCATTATGTAAGATGGGTGGGTTTGGGAGGTGGGGATGTGCCATATGTATTTACTGCTTGGACTCCTGAGATTCCCCTGGATAGTGTCTATTCACATTTAAATATTTCTTCTTAGGGCAAAATTCGTTTTTTAAAACTTTAACTAGATGTTTTTACTTTAAAGCTATTAGAGGTTATTTATATTAGAGATAAATGAAGAATGCATGCATTCAGCAGTTAAGTTGGATCTAGAGAAATATTGACACAAAACTGCTTGGGTTTAATTTTGACCACTGCTCCATTTTCACTGAGGTTTGGCTATTATTCCAATAAGACTTTCTTAACTTTGTGTGTCACTGCTTTTCCTCTTACTCCACTGTCATTGTCTCTCCATTTTGCCTTTGGTTTTGCAAAGGGCTCTCTCATACTCCATTTTGTGTTTCAGGTAATCTTATGGTATTTTCCAGAGCCTCGATTAAGGATAGAACGACAATGTGAAAACATCCCAGTTGGTCATGATTCACCTTCTTACCACATTTGTCTTGGATGGGGACACTATTGCAGCTCTTTCCACATCCAGTGTCCTAGTACTATACCTTGTAAGATGACTTTATTAACCTTGCCTAAAATCTATAGACACATATCTCCTTCCTCTTTTCTGAGCACTTTCTGCCTTGCATCTCTTCTGCCTTGGACCCCACAGTGTGAACACTCCCTTTTAGCATAAATTGTTGTACTACCTCCACCTGATTCCCCTGCTGCTATGGCCCCTCTCTGGCTCTTGTGTTTGAGGTCTGCAAGTAGCTCTCTATTTCAGGCTGCTGCTCTCTTAAAGAGCTCTTTCCGCAACCTGTCTTTGGTGTTGTTGGGCTCTGTTAGGGGCTACTTTCTCTACTAATTAATTAATGACTGAGTACTTAATATAGTAAGAGTCAACCGCCCAAGAGGGCAGTCAGCTGGGAGCCTTGGAACGCCACACCTGTCAAGGAAGACTCTGAGAGACCAGTTCCATGCAAAAGCAAAGGGTTTTATTCGAGCATGCTTGGGCTCACAGCCTGACCCCAAACCAGTCAGTGGCTGAGAGCCCCGAGTCTTTCCGGGGGTGGCCTTATATAGAACTACATTGTCCGTTACAGCAGAGCCACAGGTTGCCAAGGGTGATGGTTTCGATTGGGTCCCTACCTTCAGACAATGGAGTTTGGGTTGGTTTGGACAGGGTGTTAAGGATGGCGGTTTCGGTTGGAAGCTTTGAATGGGTTGCCAAGGGTGGCAGTTTGTGTTGGTCCCTACCATTGTATGTTGGAGTTACATCCGGGAGAGTGGGGGGCCTTTGCAGCAGCCTTTCAGTATATACCAGAAGGTATGATGATGGGTGCTATGAATAAAATAATAGACATGACAGATGCACTCCCTGCCCTTGTGAAGCTTTCAGTCAGGTGGAACTGATAATATTCTGAGGATATCTTTATTTACATCAGGGGATGTCTTTGTTTCTCTAGGGAAACTGTGAAGTCTTGGTCTTTCTCTTAGGCAAAAAAATCAAATATACATTTTTGGTATTTTTTTTTTATCACTTTTCACCAAGCTGTACATTCCTTGAATCCAAATGCCTCCAATCTAGGAACACTGGTGCTCTATTACTGGGTTAGTATTTGAAATGTGCAAACAGCAATCTGCCTTGTATTTGAATTCAAATCATGAATTGTGAGTGCCTTATCCATTCTGTGCTCATGCTGCCGTTCCTATACAGGTCTGCAGTGTGGGCACCTCAATGGCGGCAATCAATGGTGAGATAATAATGTGGTCAACCAGTAATCAATATCCTTGATTGAAGGTTTATTCTCACTATATCCTCATTACCAGTTATGACAGACTGCAGATTTTGCCTAGTAAATATTTCTTAAATCCATCACTTTCCCTTGCATTCTTCCCTTGTCCTCAGGTTCAGGCTTGGCTGGCAGTAGTTCCAGACTACACTCTTTTATCCCTTCCAATCATTGTTTACATCTTAAACATAACAATTTAAATGTAGTTTAAGGCATAATATTCCATGTATAGCATCTGTCTTCCCGGTGTTTACAGGATTACGTCCGCCCTGCTTCACACAGCCTGTATTCTTGCCTGATGTTCCTGACCCCCAACTGTCTTGTCTGGTCAATGCCCACCAGACTAAGACCCTCCAGGACCAGAGCTGCAGTCTAAACAAAGCAGGGTCTATTAGTACTACAGTAAGCAGCACGGTACACCAGGGGTATAATACGGCATCTCACTGAGAAAGTTTGAGACTGGTTGACTTACGTTATATGATTTGAAGGAGGGCTGGCAAAAGCAGGAGGTCTGTTCTGCTCTCGGTGCTGGCAGGACGTGGGCTAAACATATGATTGGGTATATTACGGGCTTTTTCTTTCCCTCCAAATCTAGGAGGTTGAAGGAAAGTACAGGGACTAAAGCTGTGATTAGTTAAGAAGCAAGAGTCACTTGTTTTAGGAAAGAAGGACGTCTGGCTGTTTTTATGGTTTACAGTGTCCTCACTTGTGTCTCCGACCAGATGCCACGTTATGTTTAGTTGCCGTGTCTCCTTAAGCTCCTGTTAGCTGTAACAGCTTCTCATATTTTCTTTGTTTTTGATGATGTTGATGGTTTTGAGGAGTACTGACCATGTATTTTGTAGGACACCCCTGTACTGAAAATTACTTTATGAGTAGACAGGAGTTGTATTTAGGAGGAAGGTCTCAGAGGTAAAGTGCCATTTCTATCACATTATGCATGAGAATATACAATCAACACGGTTAATCAAAGCCGATATTGACTGGCTAAGGTTGTGAATGTCAGGTTTCTCTACTAAAGGATTATCTCCCCCCCCCCACCTCCTTTTTCTTTACTGAACTCTTTGCATGGATCACTATGCATGGCTCACACTTAAGAGAGTGGATATTTATGCTCCTCTCCTTGTGGACAGAGTATCTACATTTCTTTTCTTTTTCTTTACTTTTTATTTTCCTTTGGAATTCTTAGGCAAAGGAGGTTTCCCTCCTTTATATTCTTATTCAGTCATTTATTTATATCAGTATCTGTTCATGTATACTTATTTTGTACTTCATGCTATAATCCTATATTACCTTATTTTATTAAGTTCCTGTTCAAATTGTTCTAGCTTTGGCCACTGAGAGCTCTTTTATTATTTATTTATTTGTTTGTTCATTTATTTAAAGGTTTTATTTATTTATTTGAGAGAGAGAGAGAGAGCAAGAAAGAGAGAGAGAGAGAGAGAGATCACAAATAGGCAGAGAGGCAGGCAGAGAAAGAGGGGGAAGCAGGTTCTCGGCTCAAGTAGAGAACTCGATGTGAGACTCGATCCCAGGACCATGAGATCATGATCTAAACTGAAGGTAGAGGCTTTAACCCTCTGACTCACCCAGGCACCTTGGGAGCTCTTTTAATTGGCACCTGTGCCCCTCTGACATGCCCCATCAGTTTTTTTCTTCTTGTTGAGCACCTCCTTACTTTCTGGCTCTGTAAGATTCTGTAGTCTCTTATCATATATTCCCTACACCAGGAAAATATATTTCTTAGACCCAATCCTTTGTCCTTAGGAGTCTGGTTCCTTTTTGCTGGAGAAGGGTATTGGGAGCTGGGCTCTAGTTTTGTTCCTACTAGGGTATCAGGTCTTTTCAGCTATGAGAGCAAAAAAAAAAAAACATATATGTGTATGCTAACATATATATATATATATACACATATATATACATATATATTTCTATATACAACCACATTTAACTCTATTAAACTAAATGTGAGTTTATATTAATGTCTCCAACCCTAGTCCATGGTTCATTCTAACTCCTTCCTTGCATATTTATAAATTTTACTCCTACTGTGAGATACCTGGTTTCCATATCTCCCATACATTTACTTAATTTTTTACTTGCAATATATATGGATAGCAGAATCTGAATTCCTAATCCATAATCCCATGGGAAACAATCAGCTAGAGTACAGTTAGGTGAAGTTTCTTTGACTTCACTCTCAGAGATTTCATACATGTTCCATTTACTTATGTTAGCATCCTTTTCTTCCATTTCTTTCACTGAGATAGCTTCATACATTTTCTTTTCTTTTTGTTATACATCTCCTTAATTATGTAAAGGTGAGACACTAACCACAGTCAGTTTTCATTTTTCATAATAGATATGTTCTATACAGTCACTGCCAATACTGAATTAGCTAGTACAAAATCATTGTTCCTAGAGGAAATATAGAGTTAAGTTCCTCTGAGAATCTGGTTACAATATTTTAATTAATTGGTCAATATTACCTATTTTATGTATGTTTCTACTGAAAATATCTTATTCAGTATATATTTTTGATTCATTAAATTGAACTCAGGGATGACAACACTTAACTCCTGTCAGAATAAAATTAATCTAACATGCATATTTTCTCCAGAGGGCACATCACAGTTTTCTTGTCATTAGAAACACTAAATAACACTTTATCACTATGCTCAGGGGCCAGCTTAAACAGAGAAGTCACCAACAGAAAGCACAAAAATACAGGAAACCATAACACAGAATAGACTGACAAGGACATCTGTTTTTTAGTGTGAGAGCTGAACCAAGAAATCCATTCCTTCTTGTTTTGTTTTGATTTTTTTACCCTCTTTTTAAAAAAGTTTTATTTTAATTCTAATTAGTTAACATAGAGTGTTATATTAGTTTCAGGTGTACACTACAGTAATTCAACAATTTCATGCATCACCTAGTGGTCATAATGACAGGTGCACCCCTTAATCATCATTGCCTGTTTTACGCATTTCCCCGGCCTACCTCCCTTCTAGCATCTCTCAGTTTGTTCTATACAGTTAAGAGTCTGTATTATGGTTTGCCTCTCTCTTTTTTCTTTCCCCTATGCTCATCTGTTCTGTTTATTAAATTCCACATGAGTGAAATTTATAGTATTTGTCTTTCTCTGAAAGACTTATTTTCTTCTTCACCCATTTTACCTACCTCCTCATCCCAACCCCTGCCTTGGGTAACAAACAGTCTATTTTCCATGAACTGGTGTTTCTGTTTTGTAGATTCCACATATAAGTAAAATCATATAGTATTTATTTTTTTCTGTTTGAATTATTTCACTTAGTGACTTAACACCCTTATTTCACTTAATGCCCTCAAGGTCCATCCATATTGTTGCAAATGTCTTCTTGTTTGACCTCAGTAGGGAATGTGTGTGTCGGATAACTCAGATTATTTCCCAACTCTGTACACATGAGTATGGATTTGGATATTACAAATAAGTTTTTTTTTAAAGATTTATTTGTTTATTAGAGAGTGAGACAGTGAGTGAGAGAGAAAGAATATGAGAGTGGGAAGGGTCACAGGGAGAAGCAGACTCCCAAGCAGGGAGCCTGACATGGGGCTCAATCCCAGGACCTAGGATCATGACCAGAGCCAAAGGCAGATGCCCGACCAACTGAGCCACCAGGCATCCCACCAATAAGTTTTAATAAGGAGGCTAGTTCACAAATATAAGATCTGTGAATAATGACAAACAACTGTATTGAGCATAAGTGGCCCATGTAATATGGAAATGTTATTAAACCTGATGTAAAGTAATTTTATATATGTTGGAAATAAAGTATGCAGAATGACATGTATGCATTGCAAACCTGAACAGCTCTTTCTTAAATATAAATTTTCAATGTTTTAAAAAGTAGATAAAGATTAAAAATAGTAATAAAACAATTCTCCACTAAAAAGACCAGTGAATAAATTACCAAGTATTGTTAATCACTAGTGAGAAGCTGAGCGATAGTTATAAGGAAGGAGAAAGGATGATAAAATAAAATAAAATACCACTAAGGAATATGTCTATTTGATAAAAAAATCATTGATGAAAAATACTGTCAAATTAATTGCTAAATAATGTCACATGAACTATGTGTTATAAGAATTGGAAAGAGGTGGGATCCATGAGATTTAGAGACATCAGAGAGGGTTTTGAGATAATGACTTGAGACAGGATAGAAGGATCTAAATAGATAGAAATTATGAGAAGAAGAACTTTCAAACTCTAGTAATAATGGGAGAAATTAAGTCAGAGTCTTGGTGATGTTTGTGAGTCATGAATAGAATAAAACTAAAGAATTGAAACTAGAGAATTTGTTTATGAGACCAAAAATAATAAATCAGTTAAGGAGGAGGGTGCAAAATCAGATTCTACTTAACCTTAAAGTCACATAGGAATTTCAACTGCACTCGGTAATACTAATGATGGCTAACATCTATTGAGTGCTCTGTGCCAGGAAAGACCTAAAAACTTCACGTGCATTGTCTCATTTTTTTTTCTTCACAATAACTCTGTGGATGAGTATTATTATTTTGCTTGCTCTATAGGTGAGAAAACTAAAGTTTGGTGAAGAATAAGAAGGAAATGTGCTTAGAAGGAAGTAAGACTAATAAAAACTTTAGGGTTAATCACTGAATCAATATGAAATAAGGAAATTGAAACCTCTTTTACACTAATAGAAAAACTGTTTGACTTATAGCACTTAGTAGTCTATAGCTAATATTGAGAAACTGTCTTTTAAGAACTCTACCCACTGCTCTATGAATTATAAAACTTTTCCGTCTGGCTAATGCCCCAGAGCCGGGGAAGGAACCAGTTGAGGCAATTAGGGAGGAATTAATTAGCTCTAGACTAGGCTATGCATGAACCTCCCCCCACCAACATCATTATAAAAGCAAGACCTGAGACAGTCAAGCTGTCTCTGAGCAACTTAACTATACCCTAGAATGAAGCTGAAAAGTGTTCTTAAAATACAAAAAACATTCAGCACCTAAAAATGTAAAATTCACAATTTCTAGAATTCTATCAAAGATTGTCAGGCATACAAAAAATATGACCTATAGTGACAAGAAGAATCAACCAATTGGAATGCACCCAAAACGGTCACAGCTGTTAGAATTAGCAGGCAAGGACATTAAAACAATTTTAACTGACAGCTATATAAAAATACAGAAGTGAAGTGGAGTCAATTAACCTTAAAAGATGATTATCAAAGAGATGAGGTAATTAGTTCTTGGACTACAGCCCCAGTATTAGAAAACAATATGATCAGATGGATGTGAAAATCAACATTGAGATGGGAAAAGATAAAGAAATTCTTACAGGATTGTGTAGGCAAGACAAAAATGTTATAGAAAAAACTGTCAAATTTGGAGTCATTCTGAATGAGTCTCAGTCTCTGTCATTTATGACTTTTGTGACCTTGGGCAAAATATTAGTCACTGTGAGTCTCAGTTTCCTTATCGCTAATATAGTGATAATGATGATGCTACATTGACATCAAAGTGCTTTAAAATCAATGACACACTGCATTTATTATACATATGCATATATACACATGTACATTTATACTTATTCATCTAAGACATACACTCAAGCACACATATGTATGTATATTCCCATGAGTTTGACTTGTAATTTGTTAATAAACATGGCAAATGCGTTTACATGACTCAACATCATGAGATACTAAAAGAATCGAGCATCTCTATTTTCATCAACACTGGAAGACCTGTTATATTTAGATTTGTTTTATAAAGTATATACTGCTAAGCAACAGAACTGTTAAATTTGTGTTCAGGACCTGTGGTGAACATAAAGGCTTTCAAAAATCAAAGGACTGGGGCGCCTGGGTGGCTCAGTTGGTTAAGTGACTGCCTTCGGCTCAGGTCATGATCCCGGAGTCCTGGGATCGAGCTCCCTGCTCGGCGGGAAGCCTGCTTCTCCCTCTCTCACTCTCCCTGCTTGTGTTCCCTCTCTAGCTGTGTTTCTCACTGTCAAATAAATAAAATCTTTTTTAAAAAAAATCAAAGGACAATAGAGAAAATATTCACCTTACAACTTACAAATAAAAATGAGTTCAGGGAAGCCAAGAATGTGATCCAAGTTGGAGAAAGAGCTGTTGGGAACCCCTGCAAGCTGTCAGGATTAGGACCGTGGAAGACTTGAGAATGTACTTATGAATGAAGGAAAGTGTTTATGAAAGAAATAAATAAAACTTGTCCACTTTAGTGGTAAGATCAGAGTGAGGCAATCAGAGTCTGAAGAAATATGATTAAGAAGAACCATAAAGCAGCTCTGGAAGGTTGCATTGTGAAGTTCTGCTATCCTTTAAGTTTTTGAAGCTACCCACAAAAGAGCTTGGCTCTTGGAGGTGGGTGAGTAAGGCAGACCTTACTGGGCATACTCATTGCCAGGTTTATAGTTCTTTACAGAAAGAGGCATTTTACAGAGACTTTATAATTATCCAATCTTCAGGAGATTGGTGAAAACATACAAACATGAGTAGGATAAATGAGTATTTTCTTCTGACTTGTTATTTTATTCCCTCCAATATAAACATAATTTTAATGAGATACTTGAAGCAAAGATTAGCTAAGAAGCATAATGGTGTACACATCTCAAAATTTTCCAGTGAATTTGAATTATTATCCTACATACGCATGGGATTAAATAATGAAATTCAAAGATAAGCCTAGTATCTTACCATCACAAACATAAATAATTATACATGCTGCCAGTATTAGTTTCTTTTAAGAACACACTTTTGTTTTTTGTAATTGATATACTCTCCTCCTTCTCTTTCTATGTATATATGTATAAAATAAAATAATTTTGATAAGAATACCATGATGGGTGCAAATGTCTTTGCCATATTCTGGATCTTGTTATTACTGATAATATTTCTAGGGAAGGGAGGGTCTGAATCCTGTAGCTTAGCTTTAATGCTGGTCCTGACTTACCAAATTTAAGTAAAAGTGTAGATTGATATGAACCAGGAAAATGAAAGCTTAATTGGGTCTTTTAATCTTTCTTCATTTATGGATCTTTTTTCTGAGGTGTCTCAAAATTTTCTGTAATGATTGAGTTCTTTATTTTTGTTTTTTACTTTTACAGTTAATAAAAGAGTATTGTAAGCATTCTGAATCCCCAGGATAAGCACTTTGCAACTGAGTACTGCCATGTGATTGTAGGGCTGTATTTGTGATTGTCTTCCTTGTTGCATATTGGGAATGAAGAACTATTAACATGACAGTATCTAAGATTTAATGTGTTGCTTCTGAAAAAGGAATCTTCACATATACCAGGGTCTATTAAGGTATTTTGGCCATCAGTGAGTTC
>PITA01006557.1:0-99017 GCA_004023965.1 Spilogale gracilis
ACATCCGTATCTTTGGGGTAAATGCCCAGTAGTGCAATTGCAGGGTCATAGGGTAGCTCTATTTTTAATTTTTTAAGGAATCTCCACACTGTTTTCCAAAGCGGCTGCACCAGTTTACATTCCCACCAACAGTGTAAGAGGGTTCCCCTTTCTCCGCAGCCTCTCCAACACTTGTTGTTTCCTGACTTGTTAATTTTGGTTATTCTGACTGGTGTAAGGTGGTATCTCAGTGTGGTTTTGATTTGAATTTCCCTGATAGCTAGTGACGTTGAACATTTTTCATGTGTCTGTTAGCCGTTTGTATATCTTCTACGGAGAAGTGCCTCTTCATGTCTCTTGCCCATTTTTTGATGTGTTCATCTTCTTTTTGGATGTTGAGTTTGAGTAGTTCTTTATAGATCTTGGATACCAGCCCTTTGTCTGTAGTGTCATTTGCAAATATCTTCTCCCATTCCGTGGGTTGCCTCTTTGTTTTGTTGACTGTTTCCTTTGCTGTACAGAAGCTTTTTATTTTGATGAAGTCCTAGAAGTTTATTTTCGCTTTTGTCTCCTTTGCCTTTGGAGACGTGTCTTGAAAGAAGTTGCTGTGGCTGATGTCAAAGAGGTTACTGCCCGTGTTCTTTTCCAGGATTTTGATGGATTCCTGCCTCATGTTGAGGTCTTTCATCCTTTTCGAGTTTGCCTTTGTGTGTGGTGTAAGAGAATGGTTTAGTTTCATTCTTCTATACTTAGCTGTCCAATTTCCCCAGCACCATTTATTGAAGAGGCTGTCTTTTTTCCACTGGATATTTTTTCCTGCTTTGTTGGAGATGATTTGCCCATAGATTTGTGGGTCCATATCTGGACTCTCCACTCTGTTCCATTGGTCTATTTCTCTGTTTTTGTGCCAATACCATGCTGTCTTGGTAATCACAGCTTTGTAATAAAGCCTGAAGTCAGGTAATGAGATGCCCCCAGCTTTGCTTTTCTTCTTCAGCAATTCCTTAGCGATTTGGGGTCTTTTCTGGTTCCATATAAATTTTAGGATTGTTTGTTCTAACGTTTTGAAGAATGTTGGTGGACTTTTGATCGGAATGGCATTGAAAGTATAGATTGCTCTGGGCAGTATAGACATTTTGACAATGTTTATTCTTCCGATCCATGACATGGAATGCTCTTCCATCTTTTTGTGTCTTCTTCAATTTCTTTCATGAGTGTTCTGTAGTTCTTCGAGTACAGATCCTTGACTTCTTTGGTTAGGTTTATTCCTAAGTATCTTATCGTTTTTGGTGCTATAGAAAACGGAATCGATTCTCTGATTTCCCTTTCTATTTTTTTCATTGTTAGTGTATAAGAATGCAACTGATTTCTGTGCATTGATTTTGTATCCTGCCACATTACCAAATTGTTGTATGAATTCTAGTAGTTTGGGGGTAGAGTCTTTTGGGGTTTCCACATAGAGTATCTTGTCATCTGCAAAGAGAGAGAGTTTGACTTCCACTTTACCAAGCTGGATACCTTTTATTTCTTTCTGTTGCCTGATTGCTGTTGCTAGTCCTAGCATTTAGCTAGCTAGTTAGAAGCATAGACTTCTAACACTATGTTGAACAGTAGTGGTGAGAGTGGGCATCCTTGCCTTGTTCCTGATCTCAGAGGAAAGACTGTCAGTTTTTCCCCGTTGAGGATGATATTCGCTGTGAGTTTTTCGTAGATAGATTTTATGAGGTTGAGAAATGTTCCCTCTATCCCTAAACTTTGAAGAATTTTGATCAGGAACGGATGTTGTATTTTGTCAAATGCCTTTTCTGCATCAATTGAGAGTACCATGTGGTTCTTCTCTCTTCTCTTATTGATTTGTTCTATCACGTTGATTGTTTTGCAAGAGAACACCTATATCTTGATTCTTTTGGGAAGCCCCATAAGGCCCTAGCCTTGCTGGGCACAGAGTTTATTAAAGAAGACTACTTTGAAGCCATATAGCCAGGTTCTCTCATTTCCTAACACAAGAAATAAAGCTTTTCTCTGCCCCCCACACAACCTTTCTTTAGTCAGTTCTACATTGTTCGGACTGGCCTTTACCAGATCACACTTCTAGGAACCAATTTCTGTATGGGATTTTTCCAGTGGTCTATGATCGAAGAATCAAATCATTGTGTTCTTGTGATAAGTTCAACTGAATGGGTGTAAGTAATGTTAGATTGTGAGGTGGGGGTGGAGAAGTGAAAATTTTCCACACTTCAATTTTAGGTTTTCTGTTGTCTGCTAGTGCTTATGCCCCAAATATTTAGATAGCTTGAAAGTGTCAGTGTCCTTCAGCCAATGACCACTTGTAGTTGAACAAATTGGGTTTATTTCTCATTACAGGTGAGGAAAAATGAACACTGTGGAGGAAACCATAAGGTCTTTCAGTAACAGAAGTGTGATGGGATTCTTCCAAGTAGGTAAGACTAAAGGGTAAGAAGGGGGGAGAAATTGAGCAAGAAAGTAATAGAAGGATTGGAGTCTATCCAGGCAGTCCAGCCTAGATAAGAAGTCATATGACAGAAAGATAAATTTGAGAGCACTAGGAAGGAGGACAGTGGTCAACAACATTCAATACTGGGGAGATGACCAGAAAGAAAAAGACCGAATTGTATCAAGACAAATATCGTTTGAGTAATAGAGGTAGAAGCCAGATTGCAGCAGTTGAGGAGTGGATAGGAGACAGCAAATACAGACAATTTTTTGAGAAGCATGACCACGAAGGAAGAAGAAAGAATAATAGCTAGAGAGGGCCAGAGTCAATATGTTGATTATGTTGGTATTGTTTTAATGGGAAAGACTTGTGTTTGTTTAAATGCTGGTGAGAAACATTAAAGGGTGGAGAAGAGATTGAAAATAGATGGTAAAGGGATGGAAATGGAAGAGAGGAGTCAGGAGAGAATTCAGTCAGTCAACAAGTATTTGAGGGGCTACCATATTCTCCACATAGATCCTGAAAATGCAGTGGTAATCAAGACCCAGAGCACAGGTGGACAGACTGGGCTCAGATGGAACAACCCGTCTTTCACTGTGACAAGGAGAGAGGAGACAAGGATGGTTGCTGAAGTGGGTGAATTTTTAGTGGCAGAAAGGTAGAGAGCTGAGGGACATCTTGCCCAACAATGTCCATTTCCCCTGAAGAGTAGGAAGCAAAGTCCTTTTGCTGCAACTGAGGTTTAAAAGTAGAGATGTTTCAAATAGTTCTTCTAGGGCATGGAAAAATGTGATGGTTAATTTATGTTTCAACTTGGCTGGGTCACTATACCAAGATATTTGGTCAAGCACTAGTCTAGATGTTGCTGTGAAGATTATTTTTCCCCTGACTATATTAGTGTTTAAATCAGTGGACTTTGAGTAAAAGAGATTACCCTCCATAGAATGGATGAGGCTCATCAGTCAAAGGCCTTAAGAGTGAAAGACTGAGGTCCCCTGAGGAAGAGGGAATTCTGCCAATGGACTGCCTTCAAACTCAAGTTGCAACATCAAATTTTCCCCGGGTCTCCAGTCTGCTGGCTGACCCTGTCAAATTCCAGCTTGTCAGCCCCCACAGTCATGTCAGTAATTCCTTACAATTGTCCTTTCTCAGTAGATGGATAGATACTAGAGATATATACTATTGGTTACGTTTCTCTGGAGAACTCTGACAGAACATATAGAGAGAGGTTGAGTCTGCTGATTGGGATACAGAGAAGAATTGCTGGATGGCATCAAGGATCGAGTTGAGGTCGGAGACCATAAATTTGTACTCCACTCATCCACGTGGTTGCAAGATTTTTTCTTGCAGTGTTCAGCAGCCATAGATGAAGAGGCAGAAAGAAGGCAGAAGTCTTTGGATTGATCTGGGATTGGAGTTTTAGAGAAATGGAATGGAAATACAAAGGGGATAGGATAGGCAGTCATCGAATGATGTATTGTGCATGTAGTCTAGGTTGGGAAAGAATTGAAGACAGAAAGGGGTTAATTGAGTAGGAGAACATGGAAGAACCAGGGAACTGAAATCTGGCGAGATTAAAAAAGCCAAACCAAGAAACCAACCAACCAACAAACCAACCAAGACAACAACAAACAGTGTGTTATGGGTTGAATCGTGTCCCTTCCAAAAAAGAGATCATGAAGTCCTAACCTCCGGGGTTTCAGAAAGTGACCTTATTTGGGAAAAGTATCTTTTATAGAGGTAATCCAGTTCAAACAAGGTCATTAGTGTGGACACTAATCCAGCAGGACTTTATGTGTCCTTATAAAATGGGGGAAATTCAACACAGAGACAGACATGCATAGAGGCAAGACAACATAAAGATGCAGAAAGAATGCCACGTGAAGCCAGCGGATTGCAGTGATGGATCCATAATCCAAGCAACACCAAAGATTGCTGGCAACCCACTGGAAGCTACTAAGAGGCAAGGAAGGAATCCCTTAGAGCTTTCAGAGGGAGCACGACCCTGCTAACACTTTAATTTCAGACTTCTGGCTTCCAGAACTGGGAGGCAATAAATTCCTGTTATTTTAAGCCACCCAGTTTGTGGTGCTTGTTACAGAAGCCCTACAACTAACACTATGTATGTGGAGAGTAAGGGAGTCAAAGAGCCTGAAGGGTAGGAGTTGATTAAAGATTAGATTCTAATTGGGTCCAGACCCCTGAGGCAGTTAGGTGATCTTGAGGGGGGTGTACAGAATAATCAGTTCCTCTGGAATTTCCGAAAGACCCAGATTTGTAGGGGGCTGATGCTGAGCAACTAGGGGGCTTCATTGGAGCCACGGGATTCTTGCCTATGTCATCCCAAGTCTCGCTGGTGGTCCCAGGGCACCCCAGAGCAAACCAGGGGCTCAGAATGTAGGACCTCCCCAAGGAAACCATTTTGAGATCAAATGAACACTGCATTGCTTTCACCAAACATCCCTACGAGGCCATTTTGTGTATAGCTGTAATGGCAAACAGACTTTCAGTTCACCATAGGGTGACTTCCTTTGGCCGTCACTAGGCAACAAATCAGGATAGATCCATCTGTAGCCAATTACATGCTCTCCAGAGCAACACACTTTCTTTAGGAAGCAAACCTAAAAGTCCTAGATTACCAAAACCACAGTAGAAATCCTTTACTCTGCTAAAAACACTTTGACCTTTTGGTATTGCTTCAAAATGAAGTCAAAACTACATGCTGTGCATTGGGCTCTAAGTTGTAGTTAAGACAGTCATTATTGTTTGAGAAGTGTTTGGTTTTGTTTTATAAAGCTAAGGTGGCAGGTGACCCATTTCATTGACCTACTTTCGGTTTGAACAGAAAGTATCAACTAAAACCCACTTTGTGTCCATTGTAGGGATCTGTCTTTCAATATCGATGTATTAAGGAAAAATATTACTTCAGGTTTCCTCATAATTAACAAGGAATGCCTATTGGACATTGGCTCCAAAGATGACTAGGACACAGGCCCTGGCCTCAATGGTATGTGCTACATTCTAATTGGGGAGACAGTACGTGTAGATAGAAAGACAATAATCTCAGGTAGCATGGGGGAATATTTCACTCAAGCGTCACGACAATCCTATGAGGGAGGTACTATTATTGTGGCCATTTTACAGATGAAGAAATCAAGGCACAGACAGGTTGAATAAACAGCCCAAGACAGAATAGCTATCAAATGGTACCTCCAGTATTTGAGTCAAGGTAGTTTGGCTTCAGAGTCCATACTTTTAAGACAAAACTCGAGTGAAAATGAATGACTCTTGGAATGACAGTCTAGGTATTCCAAGTCTTGAACTAGGATAATCGAGAGAGAAAAAGGTTTTGAACATAATTTCACATTCCAGTCCCTAGTTAATAATATGGACAGCTTTTTCAAAGTGCACTAGGTTATCATAGACAGTCAGCCAATCCCAATCGATTATTATAAAAATACCCCAAACACAGGTGCGTGTGAGGAAGGCCTTGGTCATCATACCTCACTGGGGACTCTTCTCTCTGGTTTCTCACCTTCATCATTTTCTCTGACTCCACTGTTTATCTAGCCAGATGAGAAAATATAATGACTAATGAAAGACATACAACCTTACATTTGCATTTAAAGAGTAAAAGCTCTTATGTCGTAAGCATTATTTGTGTATTAGCCTGTTTTTATCTATGGTATCATTCTTCATCAAAAACCTAAGGCTCTCCCTACTCCTCCACCATATTAACTCCCACAAAGCTTATGGAATTATTATTATTATTATTATTATTATTATTATTATTACCCTATTTGGAAGCTGAGGAAACTGACATGCATATTTTTTAAAGATTTATTTTTTTTTTTACTTCAGAGAGGGGAGCAGGGACAGAGGGGGAGGAAGAGAGAAAATTTCCATCACACTTTCCGCTAAGCACAGAGCCCATTGGGGAGCCTTGATCTCACGACCTTGAGATCATGACCTGAGCTGAAATCGAGAGTCAGTATTTTTTTTTAATTTTTAAGATTTTATTTTTTTATTTGACAGAAAGAGACAGTGAGAGAGGGAGAACAAACAGAGGAGTGATAGAGGGAGAAGCAGGCTTCCCACTAAGCAGGGAGCCAGATGTGGGGTTTGATCCCAGGTCTCTGGGATCATGACGTGAGCTGAAGGCAGAGGCTTAAAGGAGGGTCAGATGCTTAATGGACTGAGCCACCCAGGTGCTCCAAAACTGAGGTGCATATCGATTAAAGGACACACAGCTAGTGAGTGGGGGGGACCAAGTTTGACTGACTGTGGTCTGTTTTCTTTTTTAAATATATATATATTTTTAGAGAGAGTAAGCAGGGAGTGGGGAGAGGAGAGGGCAGAAGGAGAGGTGGTGAATCTTAAGGAAGCTCCAGGCCCAGTGCAGACCCTGATGTGGGGCTCCATCCCAGGGCTCTGAGATCATGAGGAGCTGAAATCAAGAGTCAGGTGCTTAACCGACTGAGCCACCCAGGTGCCCCTATGGTCTGTTCTCTTAAACTCTGTACCCTAATGAGTTCCATGCAATATTGAAAAAGAAAGTTACATCTGTGTGTCAACTGACTACACTGTTTTATATTCCTGTTGTTTATATGTCTATTTTGGATACCTCTTCTCAGCTTATTTGGAATGTATTGCTCTAGGATTCCTCATCATTACTGTATGCAGAGAAATCAGAATTTCTTTATTTCTATATTGTATGGCAAACTTCTCTAATTTGAGCTAACTCATTAAATTCACTCACTCTTCCTATTTAGGGGTGCCTGTGTGTACGTGCATGTGTGTGTGTGTGTCTTGCATGCATGCACACTTGTGAGTGTGTATTAAGCAGTAATTCAGCTCAGGCGATCTGTTCAATGAAGGACCCTAGCTATAACAGCCTTTCGTTTCTAGATGCTTTTGCTGTGAGAGAGCTATTACACACACACACACACACACACACACACACACACACACAAGTACATGAGTGTGACTTGGGTTGGGTCAAGTCGGCAAAATCATCCCTACAGGAAGGCCAACTGGGGGGTTGTTCTGGAACCTCCTGTGCTGGAACTCATGTAAGGGTATTATGCTGAGAGAGAGAATAAGTCCCTGATGTAGAAAAAGAAAAGTTACCGGAGGCTCATAAACTGAGACTGGAAAGTGGTGAGGGACCAGCGTCCCTGGAGGTCACTCAATAACGCTGCTCTCTGACGCCTTTTCTCATGACAGCTACCCCTATGTGCATTTTACCTTGATTTACTCTGGATGTTAAACATAGATTGCAATGTTCAGAGAAGGCATTAGGAAGTGGTTTCCCCAGGCTCCTGTGGATGATGACATAAAATGTTCTATCCACTGTCTTTTCTCCAGGCTCTACACTGCCAACCTAGCTCAGGGTCATTTTCTCTCACCTGAATGATCACCCGCTGGCCTGGGCAACCAAAGTGACTCCCAACTTCAGTCCATCCCACGGACCAGATGCCAAGAGTAATGGTCCTTCAACGTCACACATGACACTCAGTCTCCTGGGCTGAACTTTTCAGTGGCTCCCTGGATTTCCAATACCAGAAAGTGTAAACTTATCTGTTAGCCTATCAAGACCCTTCCCCATCAGGCCTCACACAAGCCACCCCCATGCCCTTATTTCCTGCAACTCCTAACACACTTCTTCTCAGGTGAAGTCTGTCCCATCAGTGTCCCGTGAACCTAGCAAGCTCATTCATTCACAGATTGTCGTATTACAATGAAATACTGTATTTCTTTCATTCAAAAATGTATTGCAGATATCCTCTGTGCCAGGATGTTGATGAGGTCCTAGATCCCAAAAGCGAGCAAGAAAGTCCCTTGCCACCGGGTGGAGGTGACAGGCAGATGAAAAGGCAAGCACAATAATTAATAGGGTGAAGGAGGCCCCGGTTGCCGCGGGAGCCCAGGAGAGAGGCACCTAACCCAGACTTGGGGCAGCCGGGAAGGATCCAAGAAGCAATGTCATAATCCTGAGACATGAAGGATGAGTAAGAGGGAGGCAGGAACTGGAGAGGACAAGTGACATCTCCAGTCCAAAGAACAGCATTGACAAAGGTCTTTTGGGAGATCCTGACCTGTGCACGGAACTGCCGGTAGTTCAGTCTGGCTGTGGAGAGTGGGGAGGTGAGAGTGTTAGGGGAACGCAGGCAGGGGGAAGCAGGAAATCAAAGACAACAGAGACCAGGAGTCTGAGTACCATTTGGGCCTTTTGCATTGCGCATGCGCCACTCACTGTCCCAGGCACAGAAGAAGCGCTCCGAGTGTTCTTACTTGACCCTTCTGCCTCTCCACCTGCTAGACCATCTGACAGATTCATTTTGGCCGAGGGATAATGTATTAGTCATGCTGCAGTAACAAGGCCAGAATCTCAGCGGCAGACTTCAGTAGTAGTTAATTTCTTGCTCTCATGAAGTCCACTGCGAATCCGGCTGCTGTGCCGGGGCAGGGGACCGGTTAGACCAACACCAGCTGGCTAAGCGCTCGATTTCTAAGGACATACTACTTAGAGGAGTATTGTGTGCTAAGCTGGTTTGTGGGTTGTTGTGTCCAGATAGCCAAACGATCCAAATTTGAGCTTTAATAGTTTTGTTACAGTTGTTGTTTTTCCTGACTGGAAATCATGCCATCCTCTGTTCTTGGGTTTGAGCCAACAATGCTAAATCATGGGGCAAAGTGATTACACTGCCTGAGGCTCAGTGTTAACGATGTTCTTGTCGCCATTTGGAAAACGTGATCGCTATGTGGTATAAAGAAAACGAGACAAATAGCTGGGTTGCAGACTCCCTCTGCTCTCTGGGTCATTGTAACCTCATAAAGATTTTCTTCCTCTGCGTCTTTTGATGCCAGAGTGGGCTGTTTCCTTGGACTGGGCTAGTGTGTACCCTGAGCCACACCTATGACCCATTTAGATCTCTGTTTCCTCCTTACAAACTCTATGAGATGTTATATAACAGACATGTGTCTCCCAAGATATTTGCAGGTTACACGGAAGAACAATAGAGGCCAGTTAACTACCTCAATAGTGATGTTTCCTAATTCACTCGAAATAGGGATGTTTAGCATACATTGAGTATTGGAACAATGAGGTATCTTTTTTTGCCCATGATAGTAGGAACGGTTTAACACTTTGATAGTATTGAAGAGGATATGGACAGACCAGCACCTTTTGGCTGAAAGTGAAAATTGGTAAAACATTTTCAGAAGGCAATTGGATAGCATGTATTAAAAGAGAACTTTTCAGGGGAGCCTGGGTGGCTCAGTCATTAAGCATCTGCCTTCAGCTCAGGTCATCATCTCGGAGTTCTGGGATCAAGCCCCGCATCGGGCTCCCTGCTCTGTGGGAAGCCTGCTTCTCTCTTTTCCACTCCCCCTACTTGTGTTCCCTCTCTAGCTGTGTCTCTCTGTGTCAAATAAATAAATAAAATCTTTAAAAAAAGAGAACTTTTCAAACCCAATGATCTAACATCTCCAGTGCTAAAAATTTAGCACAATTGTGGTGTGAAGAAATTTACCACAAAAGGATGTTTATTGCCACACTGTTTATGAGAGGAAACATGGAAACAACCCAGGTGTCTATTCATACAAAAACTGTGAAAATATACAATGGAACACTATTTTTATTTTTTTTAAGATTTATTTATTTATTTGAGGGGGGAGGAGCAGAGAGAGAGAGAGAGAGAGAGAGAGAGAGAGAATCTCAAACAAGCCCCACTCCCAGTGTGGAGCTTGATGCAGGGCTCGATCTCACAACCCTGAGCTCATGACCTGAGCTGAAATCAGCAGACAAGCTGGACACTTAACCAACTGAGCCACCCAGGAGCCAAAGTGTACACTATATATTTTTAAAATTAGATAGATCTACATGATATGGGAAATGTCCATGGCTATAAAAATCGGTGAAGAGAGAAAGCTTCAAAATGGCACGAACAGTTTGTTTAAGAACTGTTTTTTTCTTAATAAATGCTATTATGCAGACAAGAAGAAAGTGTCTGCAGGAATAGATACCAATTTTACAGTAGTTATCACTCAAGGGCTGGAACTATGGGATTCTTTCACTTTCTGTAACTCTCGCATAGTGTTAGAAACATTAGAAAATGTTGGAATCAGGAAATAACATTAAAATTTTCTCATTTAAAAAAGGATGTAAAACCTTCCTCCAAAAAAAAAAAACACCTATAATAAAATTCTTTGGATAAACCTCCGACTTCTGAGAAAATCCTGGTTTGCTCTATAGCTCAGGGAATAGATTTGACAGCTCTTAACTTGACCAGCCAAGTGTAACAGAGTGGAGCTTAGCAAACATCTCTGAGCAATTAAAGCTGTAGAAAATTCCCAGCCACCAGAGTTTCTGATGGAACCCTGGTCTTTGCGCTGTTGTCTTTGATCTGCTCTTGGGACCTACTGTTCTAAGTGCTTAGTGCTTTGGGGATGAGAGCACAGTGCTCATCAGACCGCACGCTTTAATATTTTCCGTGGCTACCAGTTGCATCCAGAGTAAATCCAAATCATTTAGCATGGCATTATTGGCCCTGTGCTATTTCCCAACCCTTGCTGCCAACCTAATCAAAGGGCTTATATAGCAAATGTTTAAGAGTTCAGGCTTTAGAACCTTAGCCAGATCTAGGATTGAATTTTCTGCTTCATCTCCATTTCAAGAAATCCTAAGCTATTTGCCTTTCAAAGCCAAGTTCACCTGTCCTTTCTCCATATACACCGCCCTTCCAGATCCCTCTTGGAAAGCATCAAACTGTCTTTCCCCTAAACTCCTGCATGGTTGTGTCTATACTGCCTTCATGGCTTCAACACTTTCTTACAAAGTAGTTTTTTTTATGGCTTCCCTAATAAGAGATGAGCTGTGTGAAGGTCCGAACCTCCCCCCCCCCAGATGGTTTGCACCTGCCAGGCTGACAACATACTTGAATATTTGTGAAATTGAATGAACGAACAAATGAATACATTTCCCTTTTAACCAGCTCCTCTGCCATTCAGCACACTGCTGCTCATTAGAGCCTAAAATCCTTAAATAAAAGAGAATAAAATCCTTCTACAAGGGGAGAATTTCCAGTTTAAAATGATTTGGTGGAGTCAAAAGTGCTGAATTGAGAGTCAGGTAACCTCGCCCTCTAGCCCCAGATCTTCCACTAACCTAGATATGTGACTTTCAATTTCCTTCACTTTCTGGATCTGTTTCCGTGTCTTCAAAATGAACAGCAGGATGGGATGATTTCCAGAACTGGACACTCCATGATTTTCATAGTTTGCAAACTTAAGATAACTAGAGCGATGAGATCCTTGGGTTGTGGCCACCATCATTTTCTCATCTATTTTAGAATATACTTACGATCACAATAGGGACAGAGGCATTTCCTTGGACATTCTCTCCAAATGCTCTTTCCTTGTTTGGACATAATGGGATATACCAGGGCCCCACCAACCTAACTCTCTGACTGGTATTGGCTTGAATGAGGGGAGGAAATTCAGCTCAAGAACGGCGGGATCATCGAAAGCCTCTAACAGTACGAAGGAACTCTGTTGTGTTTATGTTGCAACCTCTGTTTTCCTTTCCTA
This sequence comes from Spilogale gracilis, assembly GCA_004023965.1. Lineage (NCBI taxonomy): Eukaryota > Metazoa > Chordata > Mammalia > Carnivora > Mephitidae > Spilogale > Spilogale gracilis. Next base: position 12,026 of record PITA01006557.1, read on the forward strand.
TAAATGTGTTTAAAGAGTTCTGTTCTGGGGGGGAAGGCCTGGTTACTTTTTATAATTACTGTTATAATTCAGCTGTTTAAAAAACTTTAAAATTGGGGCGCCTGGGTGGCTCAGTTGGTTAAGTTGCTGACTCTTGATTTCGGCTCAGGTCACGATCTCAGGGTCCTGGGATCGAGCCCCGAGGTGGGCTCTGCACTCAGTAGAGAGAGTGTTTCAGGATTATCTCTCTCTCCCTCGGCCCCTCCCACACACATTCTTTTTCCCTCTCTCCAAAATAAAGAAATAAATCTTAAAAAAAAATTCAAAACCACAGTTTTATGTTTATCAATAGAACACGGTCTCTGCCTTCCCAGGTAGGAAGCAGACAGTTGAAGCCCGAGAACCAAATGGTGCAGCCGAAGTTTAGAGGAGGTCAGGTTTTAAAAGCAGGAAAAGACAGGGGCACCTGGGTGGCTCAGTCAGTTAAGCATCTGGCTCTTGATTTCAGCTCAGATCATGATCTCGGGGTTGTGAGATGGAGCCCCGAGTCAGGCTTCACTCTGGGAGTAGGGCCTGCTTCAGATACTCGCTCTCCCTTTACCTCCCCTCCTCCTTCTCTAAAAAAAGCAAGAAAAGAAAAGGGGCTGCCAAGTTACCTTGAAGAAAAAAGGTGTACCAAATTACTGTTTTATTTTTAATTTTTTAAAGATTTATTTATTTATTTGAGAGAGAGAGCATGCTCAAGAGGGAGGGGCAGAGAGGAAGAGAGAGAGTGAGTGAGAGAGCGAGCATGAGCGGGGGTGGGGCGGGGAGAGGAGCAGAGGCAAGCAGGCTCCCCGCTGAGCAGGGTGCCCAGCACAGGCTTAATCCTAGGACCCTGGGATCATGACCTGAGCTGAAGGCAGACGCTTACTTGACTGAGCCACACAGGTGCCCCTGTAATAATTTTTTTTTTTGGTAAAAATTTGAACTTGTTGTAGAAGTCTGGTTCTAGCTCCCAGGGAAGAATCGTCTCCCTTTCTCCACTGGTGGCAGAGAGTGCAAATTACAAGAGCAAAGATGAAATTTGGAGAGGGAAACTAACAGGCGGAAAAAACAGTTCCTAGTTACGAGGAACAACTGCTTTAACTTTAGGTAAACCAATGATATTAATGCATCAAAAGAAATATAGAGGGCGCCTGGATGGCTCAGTCGTTAAGCATCTGCCTTCAGCTCAGGGCATGATCCTGGAGTCCCGGGATGGAGCCGCGCATTGGGCTGCCTGCTCGGCAGGAAGCCTGCTTCTCCCTCTCTCACTCCCCCTGCTTGTGTTCCCTCTCTAGCTGTGTTCTCTCTGCCAAATAAATAAAATCTTTAAAAAAATTAAAAAAACGAAATATAGAACACAGCATGAAAGAAAGATTTTATCTGCACATGTGCAGCACAGTCTAAGGGAGAGACAAACTGAATCTTATATAATAGTAAGTGGAATAAACCAGATTCCAATCTCTATACACAATATGATCCACTGTCTTTTAGTGGAGGTATAATTAACATAACATTATATTAGTTTCGGTATACCGTTGTCTTTAATTGTAGTGCCGACACATAGAAAAGAATGAACAGCAGGGTAGTGAGTTCCTGTCCCACATTGGGTGTAGAGATGTCTTAAACTTGAATTTTTTTATTAAAAAAAACTTGAATTTTTTTAAAAGATTTTATTTATTTGTATCACAGCATGAGATCACAGGCAGGCAGAGAAAGAGGAGGAAGCAGGCTCCTCACTGAGCAAAGAGCACGATGCAGGCCTTGAACCCAGGATCCTGAGATCATGACCTGAGCCGAAGGCAGAGGCTTTAACACACTGAGCCACACAGGCACCCGACTTAAGCTTGAAATAAAGAAAAACACATGGCATAAAAATAGACAAAATATGTTCATAGTGGTTCTGATGGAATTCTAGGCTGTAAGAAATGTTTGTTTTCTTTATCATTTTCTGTATTTCCTCACTTCTTTATGGCACTTGCAATGTAAAACAAAATTAATGCCAAGGCCTGTTATGTGAACAGGGAAACAGACAGGTATGGGGAAAGCTCTCTGGATCCTTGCATCCCATCTTGCTGGCCAACCCCCACAGATTTCCGGGGGTAGGATATAATCCCAAAGATGCCCAGGAAAGAGCCTACTGAGTGCTGAGTCTCTAAATAGTTAGATATCCTGGTAAACTGGCCTGCACGAGGGAGGTTTAGGGACACCTCTTGCCCCTTGAGCTTAAAGGAATTTAGGCTGGAGGTAGCCTTTTTCTCCTTGGTCCACTCTGGTTTCCTCGCTAGATGAGGTCCAAGGCGCCTGCTCATAGCAGGGGGTGACCGTGCTCTGTCTTGCCTTAATAGCCACATGGGATGCAGGGCTTAAGGGAGAATGGGGGCGGAGCTTGCATCACACTGAGGAGCTGCCTTCAGTCCTCTTCTAACCAAGATCAGTTTACTGTTTCTAGAAAAAAGTTCCAGCTCCTAGTAGGAGAGGGGCAAGGCAGAAACAAGGGCTGTCACCTATTGGTGACCATCCCAGGACACACACAGTACACACTCTCACACTCACACACACCCCTGAAACAAAGCATTCGGCAGCAATAACTTATACTGGGGCCGGCTTCCCAGGCACGTGACTCAGACAGTAGCATAGGGCTCCGAGCTCACGAAGACCCTCACACTTCGGTCTAATGTTCCGCTGTTGCCGTCTTGACATTGTTAATAATTTTATTTTTGAGCTTGGGTTTTGCAAGTGAAGTCAGGTGAAAGGGTGGAGCATGTCTGCTGCTATTTCTTTGTGGTTTTTTTTCCTTTAAAGATTTTTATTTATTTGTTTGACAGAGAGGGACACAGTGAGAGAGGGAACACAAGCAAGGGGAGTGGGACAGGAGAAGCAGGCTTCCCGCCGAACAGGGAGCTGGATGCTGGGCTTGATCCCCGGACTCCGGGATCATGACTTGAGCCAAAGGCAGATACTTAATGACTGAGCCACCCAGGCGTCCCTCTGCTGTCATTTCTTGCTGCCCATTTGCATACAGCATTTCTGATGCCCCATGAGGACAGAACTCTGGTGGGCCCATAAAGCAGGGGAAGTTCAGCAGGGCCAGGGTGAGGTCAGCATGTTGCATCTGCAATGAGTAAGGTGGAGGTTGGGGTGGGGGAATGCTGGTGGTGACAAACCAGAGGCCACGCCTTCCTTTCAAAGCAGAGCTTGTTTCCAGTGCAGAAAGAAGGCAGGGGAATTCTGGGAACATGAAGACCAAGGAACCCTAGCACGTCCTGGTGGGTTGCTTTCCTGCATTAGCTGACCACTTACGCTGAAAATAATGACACGAAAGGCAAAGATAAACCCACCCTTTCCCTTTCCTCCATCCTTGCTCAGCAGTAAGCTGAAGGTAGTCGATGGAATGCATGTGTATCAAGAAAGGAAATAACGTTTTGTCCATGTGACGAGAATAGCAAATCATGATGTTGTACACCTGAAAGTAATATCATGTTCTAGGTCAATTATACCTCCATAATAACAAAAAACAATAACTGAACATTTAGAACATGAAACCAAAACAGTTGAATCAGTTTCCTGTGGTATGTCCACTATTCTGCTAAGAACTAAGTATACATGTACGTATGAGCTACAAAATATGAATTGTGTAATTTTGGTGATTCAGCAGGTCAGTTAAATGTTTTTACATTTGCATTTTTTTGTATTTAAAATTTTTTTTTATTTATTTGGCAAGAAGAGAGAGAGAGAGCACAAGAAAAGGGAGCAGTAGGCAGAGGGAAAGGGAGAAGCAGTCTCCCAGCTGAGCAGGGAGCCCAACGAGGGGCTCCACTCCAAGGCCCTGGGGTCACAACCTGAGCCAAAGGCAGTCACTTAACCAAATGAGCCACCCAGGCACCCGACTTCAATTTGCATTTGCATTTTAAACCAACATTGCAAAACATAAAAAAGGTCTAGTGAAATTCATGGTCAGAATTTTCAATTTTATTTTTTTACCTAAGATAACAAATAAATAGCAAATGGAAAAAAAATGCTGTGACAATTCAAGTCAGACACTGCAGAAGAAAAGGAAAAGCTTTATAGCTGAGTGCCTTAAATGCTACTTTGTGATGGGCAGCTGGAAGGACACTGTCCTAGAGGTTAGAGTGTCTGGTTACCATTCCCCTCACATTTTTCCCCTAAGCTAAAGAAAAGGGCTTAACAGCCGGGCCTGAGGTCAATCAGAGGTGATATTGCCCCCCTCCCCGCCTTGGGCTGATGATCTGAGGTATCAGAAAAGTCCTACCAGCATCCTCACAAGACTGCTTGATTAATTATTACAATGGCTTCTAGAACCAATGACATGGGTCATTTGGTCCCTCAAGGCCTTCTACTTATGTTTCTTTGATCTTACTCCAGAAGTCTCTGCAATCCATCGAAGTAATGCTTCAATTAAGTTTACCCCAAAGCTATTCCAGGTACTAAGTCCAAAAGTCACCCATAACTGTATTTCCCACTAAAATCGTGCACGACTGTTATCTCAATAAAGTCATTAGATGGGGTTAGACAATGTGTGCCAGAGAAAACTACATTTCTTTTTTTTAATATCTTTTTTTAAAAGATTTTGTTTATGTATTTGACAAAGAGATCACAAATAGGCAGAGAGAGAGGAGGAAGCAGGCTCCCAGAGCCTGATGCAGGCCTCGATCCCAGGACCCTGAGATCATGACCTGAGCTGAAGGCAGAGGCTTTAACCCACTGAGCCACCCAGGCACCCTGGAAACTACATTTCTAACACAACTAATACTCTGGTGGTTCAGAGTGTATGAATAGGAGTCAATTAGATACAGACACTAATCCCAGTTCTGCTCCTCTCTTGGGCATGTGGCCATCTTTCTGAGGTTTGAATGACCTCATCTGTAAAATCGGGATATTAATACTTACCTTGTAGTGTTGATGTGAGGAGTAAATTAGTTAATGTGTGGCAAGTGCCTAATAGCACTTAGTAAATGATAGCTCTTGTCAACTGTATTTCCAACAGAGAAATGTCAGTAAAGTTATTGACATTTCTTACATAACTTTCATCTTGAATTGTTCAGTCTGGCCAAAAGGGCCTTTCTGGGGTGTCTGTTCTGTGGTTCTCGATGGGGGGGGGGGTGGCTTTGCCCTACCAGGCGATATTTGGCAATGTCTGGAGACATCTTTGGTTGTCACAACTGTGGGGGATGTGTTCCTGACATCTAGTGGTAGAGGTCAGGGATGCTGGTAAACATCCACTATGCACAGAGTGCCCCAACCCCCAAACACACGACAAGGAATGACCCAAGGCAAAAATGTCAATAGAGCCAAGGTTCAGAAATCCTGCCCTGGTGGAAGCCTGGACCAGGCTTAGACAGCATCTATGGGAGTGTGTACAGCTCCTTCAACACCTCCAAAATTGGATCACTCCAACCTCTTACCTTCCAAAGTTCCCAGAGCTATGAGAACACAGGCATCTGGTGCAGTAACAAAGACAAATATCCACAATTATCTGAAAAAGTTATTGAAATGCTTGTCTTTTTTCCAACTACATGTCTGCAGGAGTCCTGATTCTCTTGGCATAATGTAACCAAAACAACATATGGCAACCGAATGAACACAGAAGCCGATATGAGAATCTAGCCGTCTTTTATTATCCCAGACACTAAAGAGAATTTTGAAAATGCAAAACAATGCTATTTTTCTCACAAATTCCTTATTTTGGAAAATGTGAAGTTTCTAAAAAAAAATCCACTACCTATCTGGATAGCTATCACATCCGTGGATCTTCTTCCAGAGAGGAAAGAGATTCTAAGAATCTATGTCTGTTTTCTAGGGATAGACACAACTTGAGTGAAAATACGTGGATTCCTGGAAAACGTGTCCCTGAAGTTAAAATGAAAACAGAAGCGCATTCCTGTGGACAAGGCTGGGAGACAGTAAAGCTGGGAGCTGATGAGTTGAAGGGTGAGTATGTATGAATGGATGGACATTTGAGGTAGAAAATGGTGAGATAAACAAGAGGAAAGTGACTCAAAGCTGCACCTTACTCTGTAAGGAAACTCTAATGAAACTCAGAGTGACAGTTAACTGCTGGGAAACTATTCAAATGTCCATTAACAGGAGGATGGAGAAAACTTAGGATGTGTTCTTGCAACGGAATGCTACTCAGCCATGGAAAGGAATGGTCTGCTATTACACACAACACAATCTCAACAACGTTAGGATGAGTGAAAAGAGCCGGGCACCGAAGAATATATACGGTATGATTCCATTTATAGAAAACTAAGGAACGGGCAAAACTAGCGGTTGGTGATATAATTCAGAGCAGGAGGACTCTCTGGGGTTATGTGGGAAATAGTCCAGTGGTTGTGTACGTTTTTCAAAGACCATAAAATTGGGCATGTAGGATCTGTGCTTTTAATTGAATTACATTTTGCCTCGATGAAAAAAGTAAATTCACAAACCAGTAGCTCGATCGTGTTTTGAAAGAATCTGTCACCGATCTCTCCTGACATGCTTTCCTTTCCAACTGCAGTGGTTAGAACGAGATTGTTACCACCTGTGGTCTGTTCTTGTGCATCTGAGACAATTCCCCCTCCCAGAGTATGTCTAGCCCTACATGTATATGCCTCTGTGTCCTAACATGGACCTTCATGTGATGTCTCACTTGCAGAGTATGGAGAGGACCAGAACAGGGAAAAAGATTCCGTCGTCCAGCAAAAACATTCCAACCATCTGCTTCTCCCCATGTGGACTCCCTGCTTCCAATCCTGCCCTGCTATGATCCTTTGCCTACACAGCAGCTACGTCAACCAGATCATACCATTCCCCTGTTCGAACCTTCCAGTGCCTTCCCACCATACTCTGGAAGACACCCGAGCTCTTCCCTCTCTCTTACAAAGCCTCGCATGAACTGTTCCTGCCTTCTTCATCAGCCACTCTGCCACTTACCCTTGCGTTCTGGCCCTCCTGGCTTGCTTTCAGTTCAAAAGCACCAAGTTCTTTCCTCACTCTGGACAATCACCCAAGCCCATTTCTTCTGCCTGGAAAGCTCGTCTTGGTCTCTCTCCAACAGGCTAACACACATTTCGCAAATCTGCTAGAATGCAGCTTTCTCAGAGAGGCCTTTTCTGATTCCCCAGCCCGTTCGATTGTCCTGTTACTCTTAGAGCACATCATCTTCTTTTCTTCCATGGAAATTCTTGTGGTTTATGGTCACATTTTTACTAGTGTGTCCATATGCTTATTGCATATATTCCCTACTAGAATGCTGTTTCTCTGGAGCCCAGTGCTTATTCACCAATAAATATTTGGTGAGTGAATGATTGTTCCCATCCTACTAATAACCACCTCGAGAGAGTCTTCTGTTGGAGTACTTTGGAAGCTGCTGGGAAGACTGGCCTGAAGTCCTCTGGATAAAATCAGAGCAGCAGTAGTGCAATAGTGAAAGTACCTGCTGTTTCAATCATTGCCCCAGGTGACTCAGAGGCAGAAGGTCCTAAAATGAGACTCATACTTAGTTGATGCTACAAATACTTAACTAGCACCGGATGCTGGGGAGATCATCAAGATAGACCCTGCCTCCTGGAGTTCACGTTCTAATGGAGTGAATGACTGCATAATATGCATAATACAACGTCAAAGCTATGGTGGTAGTCCAGGGCTCGAGCCAATGGTGGCTCTTTGGACTCTATCTCCACCCCTGCCATTAGCACCCTAGCAAAGACTGAGAAGTCCCACCCTAGCCTGATCACGTTGCTTCTCTCTGCTGTCTCCTATGTTAGACTACATCCTGACCAGGTCACTGCCTTTCCTGTTTTCACTGTGTTTCCCAGCCATGGCTGCACAGTGGGATTGTTTAGGGAGCCTTTAAAAATACTGATACGCTGGCCTCCCCTCCCCCAGATATTTAGTTTTAATTGTTCTGGTGTGTGGTCAGGACAGGCAGATATTTTCAGTTCCTAAGGTGATTCTAATGTGATATTGCATTAGAAAGAATATTGCAAGACACAAAAAGGGTGAACATTTATGATTTTTTAAAAAGACTTTATTTGAGAGAGAGAATGAGAGAGAGAGAGAGAGAGAATATATGAGGGGGAAGATCAGAGGGAGAAAGAGACTCCCCCCCCCACTGACCAGGGAGCCCAATGTGGGACTTGATCCCGGGACTCCAGGATTCTGATCTGAGCTGAAGGCAGTTGCTTAACCAACTGAACCATCCAGCGCCCCAGAACGTCTATGATTTTTTAAAAAATTATTTTATTTATTTATTTGAGAGAGAGAACAGGAGCACAAGCGGGGGGGGGGCAGAGGGAGAGGGAGAAGCAGACTCCTGGCTGAGTGGGGAGCTCCAGGCAGGGCTCAATCCAGGACTCTGAAATCAGGGCCTGAGCCAAAGGCAGATGCTTAACTGATTGAGCCACCCAGGTGCACAACATCCGTGATTTAAAAAAAAAATTTTTTTTAAAAAGTCCCCACTGAGCAGGGAGCCCGATGTGGGACTCTATCCTGGGACCCTGGGATCATGACCTGAGCCAAAGGCAGATCCTTCACTGACTGAGCTTTTTTTTTTCGTAATTTCTAGTTTGGCCCCATTATGGTCAGAGTACAAACTGTGTGCTTTCAATTCTTTTAAATTAGTTGAGGTTTGCTGTATGGTCCAGAGTCTGGTCTATCTTGGTTATCACGTGTCACATCTGAAAAGAATGTGTATTCTTCTGTCATTGGATAGACTATTCTATAAATTTTGATTGGATCCTTTTGGCTGATGGCTTGGTTCTTCTCTGTCTTTGCTAATTTTCTGCCTGGTTGTTCTATCAATCGTTGAGGGAGAAGTGTTGAGGTTTCCACTAAAATCCTGGATCTATTTCTCCTTTCAGTTCCATCACGTTTTGCTTCATAGACTTCTCAGCTCTGCCATTTGGTGCATATGCATTAGGGTCCATAGCAGATTGGCTCTTTATTTTATTTTATTTTATTTTATTTTATTTTATTTTATTTTATTTTATTTTTATTTTATTTTGACAGAGAGAAACACAGCTAGAGAGAGAACACAAGCAGGGGGAGTGAGAATGGGAGAAGCAGGCTTCCCGCCGAGCAGGGAGCCCGATGAGGGGCTCAATCCCGGGTCTCCAGGATCATGACCTGAGCCGAAGGCAGTTGCTTAACCAACTGAGCCACCCAGGCGCCCCAGATTGGCTCTTTTTATCATTATGTAATTCTCTTCTGTGCCTGATACTTCTTTCTATTTTGTAGTTCCTGCTTTCCTGTAGGTTATATGAACTTTTGTTTTAGAATCCGATTTTGAGATATGTATAGTGTTTTCTCATGTATCTTTTGGTACAATTTTGTGGTGGTCGCTCTGGTATCATCATTTTACCAGTTCAGGCGAGTGTAGAAAACACAATTTAGAAAACTCAAAGATGACAAGTTTTCTTAACAGTGTTTGAGAGTTGAAGCAAAAATGAAAACACTGCCTTGAACTGGTCGTCAATTACCTAAGACAGTTATATTATAAATGGGGGAAGGTCCAGGGAAGCAACGTTTTGGGCTCGGGTGTTATGTAGGGACGGTACTTCTGGCTCCTCATGTGGTCTCCACTGATATCTGCTTGGTGGGGAGAAGTTGGAATGCTTCGTTACTGCTCCGTCTGTGGCCCTTGCTGATATTTGGGAAGTGTGGGTGGTGGGGGGTGTCCTATATTCTACTGCACAGAAGTGAAATTCAGACTCTTCACTAGGCCTTTTCCACTCCACCCTAGCCAGGGGATGAGGCTGCTCTGTGACAGCCTCTTGAAGGTGGGGTCTAGGTTCTACACCATGACTTTAGGGGCATGGCATGGCTGAGGCCACAGTACTTTCCGTGGGGTTCGGCTGGAGTAGAGTGCTTACTGTCTGAAAGGTTTCTGTTTTGGGCGCCCGGGTGGCTTAAGCAACTGCCTTCTGCTCAGGTTGTGATCCTGGGACTCTGAGATAGAGTCCCGCATGGGGCTCCCAGCTCCATAGGGAGTCTGCTTCTCCCTCTGACCTCCCCTCTCATGTTCTCTGTCAGTCTCTCTCCCTCAAATAAATAAATAAATAAATAAATAAATAAATAAAATATTAAAAATAAATAAAGAAAAGTTTTCTGTCTTGCTAGGGTGCCCCTCTCCTTGGCCTTGGGCTAGAGAGAGCTTGGGGCTTGCCTGTCTCTGTCTTTTGGCATTTGGGGTTGCCACCTTCTCCAGAACCCAGGGCAGACAGAATTCACCACTGTTGAGTTCCATGCATCCCAAGTTTTCTCCTCCACCTGTTTTTTTTCTTCACACCTTTCAGTGCCGCCTTGTTGTTTTTTGTTTGTTTGTTTGTTTGTTTTGTTTTTTTATAAGTAATATCCAGACTTTAGGCTGTACTTTGTGGGAGTAGTGCAAGAAAGTACACTTACTTGATCTTTCTGGAAACAGAAGTCTGCAGATCTGTTCTGAAATTCAGAGTTTGGGGAATTTGAAGATTACAGCATGAGGCACAGAGGTTCTCACACTTGAGCGTGCATCAGAATTGCCTGGAGAGCTTGTGAAAGCATGGTTTGTTAGGCGTGTCCCCCAGATATTTGGATTGGTTAAATGTGGGGTGGGGCTTGGAAATGTGCCTTCCTGAAAATCCTTAGGCTCCCCAGACCTTACTCATAATAGCCAAAAAAGTGGAAATAACCCATACGTGCCCCACCTGAAGAAAGCATCATCAAAATTCATTATACCCATACAACAGAATAACATTCAGCCATGGAAAGGAAGGAAGTACCGTCCATGCTATAACATAGGTGAACCTTGAAAATACGGAAAGTGAAAGAAGTCAGATACAAAAGGCCACCCACATATTTTGTTTCTGTTTCTATGTAATGCCCGAGATAGGCAAATGCATAGAGCCAGAACTTAAATTAGTGGTTGTCAGAGCTGGTGGGATGGGAAAGAAATGGCCATGGGGTTTCCTTTTGGGGATGACAAAATGTTCTGGAATTAGTGGTGATGGTTGAAGGATTTTGTGATTGTGTAAATACCACTGAATTGCACTCTTTTAAAAAATATTTTATTTATTTATTTGACAGAGAAATTATTAGGCAGAGAGACAGGCAGAGAAAGAAGGAAGAAGCAGGCTCTCTGTCGAACAGGGAGCCCGATGTGGGACTCGATCCCAGGACCCTGAGATCATGACCTGAGCCGAAGGCAGAGGCTTAACCACTTGAATTGCACTCTTAAAAAATGCGTTTAATGGTTGGTGAATGCTATCTCAATGAAAACAGATTCCTCATACATGATACCCAGTATGTTCCAACACCTGGAAAAACGCCTCACACGAAGTTACAGATATGGGCAGGAGTCACAGAAATTTGTAAACAACTAGGTATAGCATTTGCATTTATTTCTGTAGGTCACAAATGTACTGCCCTAAATTTGTCTGATTAGAAGACTCACCTGAGAGCAGGTTAAAAATAGAGTTCTAGGGACACCTGGTTGAACCAGTGGATGGAACATGTGACTCCATGTCAGGGTTGTGAGTTTGAGCCCCATGTCGCATGTAGAGATTACTCTAAAAAATATAAAGAATTTAAAAAGATACAGAGAGTTCCAGACTCCTTTGGTGAGGATCTCTGGGTTATAATCAGATTCAAGTCTGGGACTGTGCCTGTATTTCTGTTCTTTTAATAAAACCTGGAGTGATTTTGATGTTCAGCAAGGTTGGCAAATACCATATCTTTTTTTAAAAATAAAGTTTTCTTTTTTATTAATTTTTTAAATTGAAGTACAGTTGACACAGAATGTCAAGTTTGTCCCAGGTGTACAATCTTAAGTGTAGTGAAGCCACTCAAGGTTTATTCTCTTTTAATTGGAAATTGTTATTTTCTGAAATGTCTCATTCTTTCAGTAGCTTATTAGAATAGAGTTAATTTAATCAGAATTTTGATTTACCAACGTTTGCCAAAGAGCTATTCATTGCCCTTATATGTGAGCTATGTTAAACAATGGGAAATGGGCTGTGTGTTTGCAAAGCCCATTTGATGCTGAGTTTAATCATGTCTCTGTAGTTGGTTCCCACAGTCAGCAGATGTGAATTGATATCAAGTGTAGATTCTAACTGCTGGCTCATTGTTTCCCCATCTTGTTCCTTTTTTCTTTTATCCATGCATAGCACATTTATAACATTTACATCATTGATGCAGTATTTCTCAAAATTGAAAATATCTTTCCTGACAGTATTAAACACAATTTTTTAACTATAAAGGAAAAAAATTAAAGTTCTCCAGATCTGTCTACTTCCCAGAAAGAACTTCTGTTAATGCCATGTTATATATACTTCCAGACACTTTATGCATAGATACAAAAATGGAATTATACTACGCTTTCTGTCTTTTTCACTTTGGCGAACATCGTCTCATGACAGTGCTTTCAAAAGCTACCTCGTTGGGGTACCTGGGTGGCTCTGTTGGTTAGGCAACTGCGTTCGGCTCAGGTCATGATCCTGGAGACCTGGGATGAGTCCCGCATCGGGCTCCCTGCTCGGCGGGAAGCCTGCTCCTCCCTCTCTCACTTCTCCTGCTTGTGTGTCCCTCTCTCACTGTGTTTCTCTCTGTCAAATAAATAAATAAAATCTTTTTTTAAAAAAAAGCTACCTTGTCCATAAAAATTAGACAAGACTAATAGTATCCTGTTTGGGCCAGAGTGTTATGTGGGTGAAAATTGGTCCAACCCCCCTAGAAAGACAATCTTGCATTCCCTATCAATATTTAAATTGTCTACACCCTATGATCCAGTGGTCACACTTCCAGGACTCCAGCCACTTCTATTGAAATGGCACAAGTGCATCAAGACATTTGTACAACAATACTCATTACAACACTACTTGGTAGTAAAATGTAGAAACAATCAAATGTTTTTCAGCAGGGAAATGGTTAAATAAATAATGGTGTAATATGCTGTGTAACTGTTAAAATGAATGAAGTAGATCTGCATGAGCTATCATGGAAGGATAACCAGGAAGCAATGTTAAGTAAAAAAGCAAAATTGCAAAAAAAAAAAAAAAAGAAAGAAAAGAAAAGAAAAAGAAAAATTACAGAACATTATGTGTGCTGTGATCCTAATTTTGTAAAAAAAAAATTTCTTAAATGTATCTGTTGTATATGTGTGTATAACACGTACCTCAGTGTGTGTATATTTTTATATACCTAGAATACATAGAATACACACATGCCTAGAATACACACACACACACACACACACACACACACACACACATGCACACATGCACCTGTAGAAAATTGTCCGGAATATAACAGCAAATGTTCACAGAAATTTCCTTTGGTGAGTGAGACATTCACTATATTGTATTGTATTGTATTGTATTGTATTGTATTGTATTGTATTGTACTGTATTGTATTGTAACAAATCCGAATTTATTGCAATGAACAAGCAAAGCATAATTTCTGTAAGTATATATATATATGTTCAGAATATATGTCTATTTGGAATATATAAATTGCAGCTGGAATTGTATAATTCCATCCGGATTTGTGCTTTTGTGAAAGTTGGCAGTTTTTGAGGAGTTTGAACATGATTAAGGCTAGGCTTTAGTTTTATCTGGAGAGACAAGTACCAAGGGAAAGAACAGATGGCAGAGACACTCTAGAAAGGAAAATCTATGGGACCTAATGACTAATTGTATGCAAATAGAGAAGTCAGTCACTGAAAGAACTTGGGGATACCAATTGCCTGCCTAGCGAAGCTAGAGGAGGAACTTTTTAAATGAAATGAAATGAAATTTTTATTTTTATTTTTTATTAACATATAATGTATTATTTGCTTCGGGGCTACAGGTCCGTGAATCATCAGTCTTACACAATTCACAGCACTCACCATAGCACATACCCTCCCCAATGTCCATCACCCAGCCCTCCATCCCTCCCCCCACCTCCTAGCAACCCTCAGTTTGTTTCCTGAGATTGAGAGTCTTTTATGGTTTGTCTCCCTGGCCAGTCCCATCTTGTTTCATTTTTTTCCCTCCCTACCCCCCACGGACCGCCCGTCCCCCGCCCTGCTTCTCAAATTCCTCATATCAGAGAGATCATATGATAATTGTCTTTCTCTGTTATTTTAAGTAAGCTCCGCGCCCAATGTGGGGCTTAAATTTACAACCCTGAGATTGAGAGTCACACTCTCTACCCTCTGGGCCGGCCAGGCGCCCCATTAGAAGAGTAATTTTGAAAGGGAAATTGTAACTTCAGAGTCTAGATAGATGTGTCAATTATCTGTTGAAGGAAAGTAAGTTCCTCCAAAACTTAGTGACTTAAAATAACAGTAATCACGTATCATCTGTATGGTTTCTGTGGGTGGGGAATTCAGACGAGACACAGTAAGGGAAACTTGTTTCTGCCCCACGATGTTTGCACCCTCATCTGGAAGATCCAGAAGGCAGGAGCTGGGATCATCTGAGGGCTTTCTCACTCACGTGTCTGAAGATCAATGTCGGTGTCAGCTGGGGCCCAGCTGGGACTTCCTTCCAGAAGGCCAACATGTGGCCTCTTTGTGTGGCCTGGCTTCCTCACAACACGGTGACTGAGTTCCAGGAACGAGCGTCCCGACAGAGTGGGGGAGAGCGCACGCGTGTGTGGGAGAGGGCCAGGTGGAAGCCATATTGCCCTTATGACCTTGCCTGGGACATCTCCCAGCACTACTTCTACTGCGTGCCATTGGCTAGGGCAGTCACAAGCGCACATCCCCGGCTTCAGGGCAGAAAGCATAGACCTCAGCTCCAGTGGGAAGAATATTAGCCACGTTGTAAAAACACATGGGTGAGATCCATACGTGTGGCTATCTTTGGAAAATACAATCTCTCAAACCTCCATCATACCTTAAGGTGAATTAGGCTATTAAAGTCTCAATGGATTATTAGTTTCAGAGAGATCTGTATTCAACTAAGGACTCCCAGGAGTCCCCCATGACGTAAATGAGTAAGTCACTAAATGAGTAGGTCACTAAGTGTGGGGAGGTTATGTCATTAAATGTGGGAGGCATGATTTGAGGAAGAGTGCTTTAGTCTAATAGAAAAGGTTTAATATAAACACAAAAGAAGTCTCATAGGTCTTGAACACGGCACACAAAGTTCTCTGTGATCCGGCCCTTGCCTAGTTCTTGGGTTTAATCTTCCAATTGTTCTTAGTCTCACACCCTAAATACAAGGTATGCCAAATTTCTAGAAGCTCTTCAAACATACTGTCTCGGGTTGGGTTCCCCAGAAGCAGAGCCTGAGTGAGACAAGGATCTGAATGCTTGTAATTTACTGTGGAAAAGATCTCAGGAAGAATGGAATGAAGGAAACACCACGGAGTGGGGAATGGGGTTGAGCAAGGATGTGGTTTCACCTGGAGTCTGGCTCTGGCCAGATCCCAGATCACTATGAAGTGTGAATGACACCACAAGGTGATCCCATTCTGAGGCGGGGGGGACTGTGTCTGTCAGTCATTGGCTGCAGGTTGGAGGAGCGAAGACAGGCAGGCTGCCCATGTGGCATGTTGCCTAACCTCCTGGCCAAGGTGGCTCTCGCCCTTCAGGGCAGTTTTCCAGAGAAGGAAGAGAGGCAGAGAGCCTTTAGGAGCCCACAGGCACAGCAGCTTGTGACTGGGATGGGTGCACTGGCCACATCAAGGGCCATCACACACATTAATCTGTTTCAAGACCTCAGACCCTGGCTGGTACTAGTCCTTTATCCTGGGATACAGCTGCCTGTTTTTTTGCGTCACTGGTATCACCTCCTCCAGGAGGCTTTCCCTGATTACTAGCAGGCTGCACCCTACCTTCGGTGCTCACGTAGAATCCTATGCTATTCTCCCCATAGCTCAGCATTTACCACATTGTACTGAAAGTGTCTGCTTATGTAACCAGCCGCCCCCATGGATAGCTGGCTCACCAAGGCAGGAATCGTGTCCTGTTCATCTCTTTGCCCCAGGCCATTAGCTGAGTGCCAGGTGGAGACGGCCTAAATAAATCTCTGGTGGATTGAACACCAGGTAAGTGACTTCTTAAGGTGGGGGCGCGGGGCCAGCCAGCTCTGCTGGCAAGAGCTCTTCTAACCTCAGTAGGAGGAGGGAAAAGAGGAAATCTAGTTAATGTATCTGTGACAAATTAAGTGATTTATGACAAAGTGGCTGTAGGACTTTTCCCTATACCTAAGTTTAACTACTGTCCTACTATTGTTGCATTCTAAAGAATATGTTCTAACATGGTTTAGATGTTGTCGATTAAAAAAGAAAAATAGTGTCGGGGGGCACCTGGGTGGCTCAGGCAGTTGAGCGCCTGCCTTCAGCCCAGGTGGCTGCTGAAGAGTCTGCTTCTCCCTTTCCCTCTGCCTGCCGCTCCCCCCGCTTGTGCTCGCTCTCTCTCACTCATTCTCTCCCAAATAAATAAATAAAATCTTAAAAAATAAAAATAATACTTAAAAAAATGTTACTATGATGAGGAGGGAAAAATAATGACATCACCACTTTAGCAGGAAACGAAGTAGTGTCTTTAAGTGGGTATGGTTGGGTATAAGCCATTGAAGAATCCCCCCAGAGCTCGAAAAGGGAAATAAAGGTATGTCAGTACTATTGGTTCCTCAGATGCCAAGGGCCTGAAGGGAGGAATAAGGAGGGAGACGAACCTGAAGAATGTCTACAAGGTAAAAGCTCCCTGGGAGCTGGCCTGGGGCATGTGGGGGAGGGCAGGGGCGGAGGGCTCCAGGTGGCTGGGGGCAGGAGAGGGGGGCGCTGGCTTCCCTGCTGCTGGGCTTGGGGTCCCTGCATGTGAGGATGCTCTGGCCTTGAGAGTTTCTGACTGAGGTTCCATATGATGGAGGAGGGGTGGGAATGGGGTAGTGGCTCCAGAGCGGTGAGGTAGAAGGAGGGGAACACCACAGAAGGTCCCAGGACCTCAGCCCAGAGGCTCCTTCGCCCCGACTGGTGACAGGGAGTTACCCAAGTGGCAAAACCCACTGCGGAGTTTGTCTGGGGGCTGCCCTGGGCCAAATTTCATCTCCGGCTATTTTTACTTTTAGATTCCACCCCCTCTCAGCGTAACCGGGTCTATAAATGTCCGTTCAACTCGCTGTGTCTGAGCCCAGAGCAGAAGGGAGCACCTGCAAGGATCGAGCTAGGCCCCGGTGCCCGGCCATCGGCTGGCCTCAATTGCCAGAGGCCTGGATCTCAGATGCTCCAGGCTTCTTACCTCACCAGCCCTCCTGCCATCAAGTTTCATAAAGAAGGGCCCGGGGCAATCAACAGGCAGCAGGAGGCAAATCACGGCCAAGCCAGGTGCCACACGACCTCAGAGGAGGGGCTGTTGCAGGCCAGACTGTAGGGGATGAGAGGCCAGTTTCCAGGCCGGCAGTGCTGCCTGGGGCGGGCGGACGGCTCACACCTTCCTCTCCCCAACCCCTTTGCAGCCTGCTGGGGAGCTAATTCCTGCCGGGCTGCTTCTCCTACGTGTCTGGGCTTTCTAACCCTCTGCTCATACCCTCTCATCAGAGTGGGGAAGGAGCGCTCGGGCTCTGGGCTCCCGCAGCTGGCCAGCTGAGGGACTGTAGTGCCCTCCCCTGGGCACTGTGGGGTGAATAGGGCCTCACCTTGCAGGACTGCTGCCCCGAGGGGAGGGGTGCAAAGCACCAAGCACCTTGCCTGCCACGTCGTCAGTGCTTAAGAAATGAAGCACCCACAACTTTGATGTATTCCCCCCAAATCTGCCAGAGCGGCGCAGGGTCTCCTCCCTCAGAAGCTTATTTGTCTATTTTCCTCGGCCAGCTTGCCTCCTACTTATGCTCGGCTGTCCCTCCTTTATTTTCTCCACAGCGTTTGTCTTGTATACTAAATATTTACTTGTTTATTTATTTTCCATTCCTGAGGGCAGGGATTTTGGCCTTTCTTGTCCACTGACGTCTGTCTAGCTTCTGCAGCAATGCCCGGGGCCTAGTAGATGTTTAGCGAACATTTGTTGGCTGAGCTTCCCCTCACCGAGTGTGCGTCTCTTCCTTCGCGCGGGTCTTAATGTGTGGCCCCACAGTTGCCCGGCTGCTCGAGGGAGAATACTGGTCCTCCTCTGCTCCTTTCTCTTCCTCACCCTCACATTCAACCAAGTAATAAGACCGGCTTATCCTACCACCTAAGGGTCACGGCCTACTTAGCATGACAACCTGACCCAGCTAGAATAAAGAGACATCTAAGTCGTCTCCTGAATTCCATGTTTGATTTCATCCAACCCATCCTCCAAGCTGAAGACAGAATGATAGTGCACACACAGTCCTTCAGTGGTGCCTCACAGCCCCCCCAGTGAAAGTCTACCTCCCCTGGCAGGGCCTACCAGACCCCACATGGCCTGGCTCCCGCACACTTCTTCGGGCTCATCTCCAGCCACCTCTGTCTCCATCCTGCTCCCCTGCCCTCTTTCCCGTTTAATACAGAACTTTCCTTATTTTTCCTACCGGGTCTCTTTCAGCGTCACTTGCCATCTTGGCCGCCTCCCCATTCCCTGATGAGAACACCCTCCCTCGTCACCTTGCACTGCGCCTCACCTCCACAGGCCCTCTTCCAGGTTACTTTTGTTCTTGTGTGTCAGCTTCCAAGTCATCTCCTTAGGAAGCCTTCTCTGCATGTCCCCCTGACCTCTCCATGCTCTCTAGAGTGTATGCTCCTTCCTGTGGGCCGACGACACCACGCTTTGCCTCTCTTAACACCGCACCTACTCTTTTGATCATTTCCCCCACTAGAATGTCATTCCCAAGGGGCGTGGACTCTACCTGTTCTTGCTTTTTTTAAAAAGATTTTATTTATTTATTAGAGAGAGAGAGAGAGAGAGAGAGAGAGAGAGAGAGAGAGAATGAGAGTGAGCATGAGAGGAGAGAAGCTCAGAGGGAGAAGCAGACTCCCTGCAGAGCTGGGAGCCAGATACGGGTCTCCATCCTGGGGCTCCAGGATCATGACCTGAGCCAAAGGCAGTTGCTTAACGAACTGAGCCACCCAGGCAACCCTGTTCTTGCTTTGGTTTAATGCTCACCTAGAGCTGACTCTGTCCTAAGCCCTTCTAGAAACTCTTTACACAGTTTTGTTCATTTGTTTCTTGTAACAGGCATATGAGGTACAACTCTTCTTTACCATTCTCCAGACAACGAAGCTGAGGCAGAGAGGTCAAGTAGCTTGCCCAGGGTTACAGAGCTAGCCAACGGCAGAGCTGGGATTTGAACCCCCAAATCCAAGCTCTGAGCCCCTGCTATAGAGCATTTCCCTTGTTCACCAAGGGATTCTTGTTCCTTGCCATATAGCAGGTGTAGCCAAGAAATATTTGGAAAAATGTATGAACACCGACAGGGGAAATAGCCAAGTCTTCCACAGGGCAGTGGGGGAAGGGAAGAGAGGTAGCTGCAGACTGAGACAGCCAGTGAGTTTAGGAGTCGAAGAGTTGAAAGCAAGTCATCCAAAGGGTAAGGAAGATGCTGACAGAAGTGGCAGGTGATGAAAGAAACGCTGGCCTGGGAGGGGCAGCTCCGAGAGGCAGGTGACAGATACCCCCGCAGTCGACAAAGGAGAATATAGAACCGTTGGATCTGGCCAGGAGCTGGCCCCTGGGGACCTTGGTGCAGTTTCCAAAGAGTGCCGGGGAGAGAAATCACATCGCACGGGCCAGCCAAGGAGGCAGTGGGAGAAGGAGCAGCCCGACAGATCTTACTCTCCACTGAGCCATGACTGGTGGGACTCAGGAACGGGGTGTAACCAGGTTAAGCAAGGCCTTTTTGTCAAGATGCCAAGGTGGTTAGGGCCCACTTAAAGGCAAGGGGTAACAAATCTTCGGAGAGCGAGAAGTCAGACCAGCTCTCCCCAAAACAAAGGTGGACTGCACTGCCGTACTACGGCCAATGCCAGGAAATATAAACAAGGGACAAAGCGTGCTAACATTTGGTGTGAAAGGGAGTGAAGGCCAGGAGAGCAGTGCTTGGGAGGAACTTTTATCTGAGAGCTGTCTGGTAACCCCAGACATGAGGTAGAAAAGTCTGGAACAGGGAGGGGGCAAGTGTGGTGAGGCATTAAAGTGAATTGATTTAGAGGCTTCCGGTGAACGAAAAGCAGATAAAGGGCAGAGACATGAAGAAGAAAGAGGAAACTATTTTCAAGAGCTAGTGAGTTCAAAAAGCACGAGCAAAGCCGAAAGAAGACAGGACGGCTAGCGCAGGTCCTAGAGCCACCGTGAACAAAGCATCCTGTTACCTGGCCATTTTCCTGGCGGCAAAAATGAACCTGAGACTGGAAAGCAGGGGGGAAGAGGGTTGGGCTGAAGGAGGCAAATAGTGAGCAGTGGCCCAAAGAAGAGTCCCTGTGGAAGGAAGCCTGAGTAGAAAACAGGGAAGCAGCAGGGTTTTTGGATGGTTGGTTGGTTGGTTTTGGGGCAGTGTGGGGATCATCAGCGCTAGGCCTTGGCCCGAAGGAGCCCACTGGTGCCCAAACCCCAAAGGGACAGGGAGCTGTTCTGCTTGGGTGGAGGGTGGCAGGCAGGGGCCCATAAGGCAGCCCCAGGAAGACAATGGAAGAAGGACAGCCGACAATTTCTATCAACAACCATTTGCTGAGCCTGTGCTCTGTACCAGTCATCGGTTATAGGCTCTGCGTGCTCGCCAGGACGCGACATTCCAGAAGGAGGCAAAGCAAAGGCACAATTAAACCCATAACCTGAGGGGGCTGATGGTCCAGAGAGGAAAAAGAGGGAGAAAGGACTCTGGGTGGCAGGGTTTAGTGTTGCTGTGTGCCAGAGAGATGTGATAAAGCGGTTGATCTTTGCTCAAGCATGACATGATGGTTACTTTCCTCCAGGAAGTGAGGAAGATAGATTTTACACTGAGGACTGGGGGTTTGGTTTGAACTGGAGAAGCCAGTAAACCCATTAGATGGTTATTTTTTTTAAACAAACACATTGTGTTTTATAATGAGACATGGACAGTTTTCAGATTCTATATTTACATCATTCAGTTCCATTTGCCCCTATGCTAAGAAAGATCAATAACGTGCCCTGGTGGGGGAAAAAACAAAACCATGAAAAGGCATTTACCTGCACAGGGAGCAGCACATCCTAAGGCCTGTCCTGTGGGGCCTGCGCGCCCTCAACGTTGGGAGCACTGCCTGACCGAGGTATGTGTGCTTCCCCAATACTGGTAAAGCATTTCTGAAAAGTGTTTCTACAGTATTCACCTCGGGGGTGGGTTGTTTTGAATAGTTTGTATGTCATTGAAAATTTTTTAATTAATTTTTTATTATTATGTTCAGTTAGCCAACATACAGTACGTCATTAGTTTTTGAGGTAATGTTCACAGCACATGCCCTCCTCAGTACCCATCACCCGGTTACCCCATCCCCCACCCCCACTGCGTATGCCATTTTGTAATAGAATCTCTTGCCTGATTATAAAAGTAGGGCACACTAATTGTAGAAAAGTTGGGGAGAAAGCATAAAAAAGATTTTTTTGTGTCATCTCATCTCAAAATGCCATTGGTGAACTGGGGCATAGCTCTATCTCTCTGTCTATCTACCTACCTGCCTACCTATTATCTACAATATAATGTAATATAATATAAGTGTATAATTAAATATATTTATTATATAGATAAATGTTTATATACATACAAATGCATAAATAAGGAGTGTGATATTCCTCAATTAATAAATGATATTTTATATTATATCACTGTATTATAAAATATATAATATAAAATATATATGATATAAACTCTTAATAGGAAATCTTTTTAAATTAAAATTTTTTTCTTTTTTTAATTTAAATTCAATTAGCCCACATATAGTACATCATTAGTTTCAGATGTAGTGTTCAGTGGTTCATCAGTTGCATATAACATTCGGTTCTCATCACATCACATGCCTTCTTTAATGCCCATCCCCCAGTTACCCCGTCTCCCCACCCAACACCCCTTCTACAACCCTCGGTTTGTTTCTCAGAGTCCAGAGTCTCTCACGGTTTGTCTCCCTCTCTGATTTCTTCCCATTCAGTGTTCCTCCTCTTCCCCTCTGCACTATTTCTTATATTCCACATATGAGTGAAACCACATAATTGTCTTTCTCTGATTGATTTATTTCACTTAGCATAATCCCTTCCGTTTCCATCCACATCGATGTAAATGATGAGGACTCAGCCTTTCTGATGGCTGAGTAATATTCCATTGTGTATGTGAACCACATCTTCTTTAGCCATTCGTCTGTTGAAGGGCATCTCGGCTCCTTCCACATTTTGGCTATTGTGGACATTGCTGCTATGAACATTGGGGTGCATGTGGCCCTTCTTTTCACTAGTCTGTATCTTTGGGGTAAATGCCCAGTAGTGCAATTGCTGGGTCATAGGGTAGTTCTATTTTTGACTTCTTGAGGAACATCCATACTATTTTCCCAAACTGTTGCATTCCCACCAACAGTGTAAGAGGGTTCCCCTTTCTCCATATCCTCACCAACATTTGTTGTTTCCTGTCTTGTTAATTTTAGCCATTCTAACTGGTGTAAGGTGGTATCTGATGAAAGGTGGTATCGTAAATAAGGAGTATGATGTGACTCAATTCATGAATGATATTTATATATTATATCAATATATTATAAAATATATTAAAATGTATAATATAAGATATATTATATATATGATACAAACTCATAATAAGAAATACTTTTTAGGGTGCCTGGGTGGCTCAGTGGGTTAAAGCCTCTGCCTTCGGCTCAGGTGGTGACCCCAAGGTCCTGGGATTGAGGCCGGTGCCGGGCTCTCTGCTCAGCAGAGAGCCTGCTCCCTCCTCTCTCTCTTGCCTGCCTCTCTGCCTACTTGTGATCTCTCTCTCTCTCTCTCTCTCTCTCTCTCTCTCTCTCTCTCTCAAATAAATAAATAAATAAAATCTTAAAAAATACTTTTTAAAAGACTTATTTATTTCAATGGTTATAAAATTTTACTGGACATGAACTTTAACAGTTCATGAAGTTAAAGCAATGTTAATTTTTTGTAAACATTTAAACATTTATTACTTTAAAAATCTCAGGGTTACTGTTTTTTATATTTTAGAATCAATTTTTTAAATCCTAATTTATTTTATTTTTTCAGTGTTCCAAGAGTCATTGTTTATGCCTCACACCCAGTGCTCCATGCAATACGTGCCCTCCTTAATACCCATCACCAGGCTCACCCATCCCCCTAACCCCTAAAAGACTTATTTGTTTTTGAGAGAGAGAGAATGCATGTTTGTGAGTGGGGGAGGGGCAGAGGGAGAGGGACAGAGGGAATCTGGAGCCGACTCTCCACTGAGAACAGACCCTGCTCAAGATTCGATCTCACCACCCTGAGAACATGACCTGAGTTGAAATCAACAGTGGGATGCTCAGGTGTCCCCTTAGTGGGAAATCTTGTATTCCAGTCAACCCTCTGCATTGATTTCATGGGCTGAAAGTGGCTTATTATTTGGAGTTGATGATAAGAAAAACTGTGAGCTAGGCAAGGTTTGTTTTTAGGTAATAATCCCTCCCCCACCTAATGTTAGGCAGATTTTATAGATGGCCCCCATGACCCTCATTCTGACTGAGTTTGGAAGCAGATTCTTTCCCAGTCGAGTCTCCAGATGAAAACCTGGCCTGGCCTGCATCTCGATCTCGGCCTTTGAGATTGAGCAGAGAATCCAGCTGCTCTGTGCCCCGATCCCTGAGTCATGGCCAGTGTCAGGTGATTAATACATGTGTTGTTTTGAGCAGCTGACTCTGTGGTAATTTGTTAGGAGTCCCCAACCAGTCCTGCATTTTTAATTCCCTGGCTCATGTAGACATTGCCCTTGTCCAACCATATTTGTATCAGAATGGAAATGGAAACTTCTAGTGCCTTTTTCATCCTGATTTCCTCATTAATTCCCACTGGGTATATCCCACCAGACTGGCCTGAAATGCCCAAACATATTACTATCACTGGCTGACTTTTGTTCAGACGATTCCTTCTGACCCAGAATCCCTCCCTTCTGCTTCTGTGCCCCATTCATGAAACCTTCTGAACTTCTAAACTACTGGACCATTGCCTCACTTGCACTTTTTACTTGCATCACTTGTTTAGCCCTGGTTCAAATACTGCCATGTGGCCTCTTCTGAAACCTTATTTTTCTGAAAATGTTACCGAGTGTATATATAGGTAGATGTATACATGTGCACATATATGTGTATATACTATATCTTACAAAGAACATATGAAATGGTAAGCTCATTGAAGTGCAAGCATTCCACGTTGTTTAATAACATACTGCTGGGAACCACACCGTATTTACAGGTCGTGTTACATGAAGTAGAGAGCCAAGCATGGTTTGCCCCCTCCTGAGCTTCTCCACAGAGCCAGGACCTGAGACTATTCACTTGTAAAAAATATTTTATTTATTTATTTGACAGAGAGATAGAACCAAAGAGCACAAGCGGGGCTCGGGAGTGGATGGCAGAGGGAGAGGAAGAAGCAGGCTTCTCTCCTGGCTGAGCAGGGAGCCCATTGTGGGGCTCAATCCCAGGACCCTGGGATCATGACCTGGGCCAAAGGCAGACACTTAACCATCTAAGCCTCCCAGGAACCCCTATTTTATTTTTTAAAAAGATTTTATTTATTTATTTGAGAGACAATGAGCGCACAAGCAGAGGGGAGAAGCAGAGGGAGAGGGAGAAGCAGACTTCCCGTTCAGCAGGGAGCCCAATGCAGGTGGGGGAGCTGGATCTCAGGACCCCCAGATCACGACCTGGGCCAAAGGCAGATGTTTAACCCACTGAGCCACCCAGGCGGCCCCTCCCTTTTTTTTATTTTTTATTTTTAAAAATTTATTTATTTGACAGAGAGAAACATAGCCAGAGAGGGAACACAAGCAGGGGGAGTGAGAGAGGGAGAAGCAGGCTTCCCGCCGAGATCGGGGAGCACGATGTGGGACTCGATCCCTGGTCTCCGGGATCATGACCTGAGCCGAAGGCAGTCGCTGAACCAACTGAGCCACCCAGGTGCCCCATCCCTTTTTAAAAGAGAAAATATTCCTCATTGTTGCCCTAATTCCAGCAAGCTGCATTTTCCCTTATTGAAAATCGAATAATAATGCCATCGACCGTAATTGCTTGAAAGATTCCATAAAGCTAACATGGGTACCTGGCACTTCATAGGTGCTCAATAAATGCGAGCTGAATCAGAATCTAGGTTGGCAAACCTCCCATGTGTAAAAGCTGTGCAGACACAAGCATGGATGGAATTATCACTGGCAGGGCAATACTTAAGAAGCTCAGTGAAACTGAAGAAACTTGTGCATTCAAAAGGCCCGTTTAGGTAACTGTTTAAGCTTTAGTTTTCTTTCTGAGTAGATATTTGTGGAATGCAAGGCCAGCAATCGCCTTATAAATACTGACTAAGAGTGGGGAGGTATGGAAAGGAATGCGAGGAGGTCTTGCCAGGAAAGAAGTTTGCCGCGTCTGAATTGTTTTGGTCTTAGCCAGTGGCAGGATTGATCGATTGCAGTTAGCAGAGTCTTCTGTGCAGTCTGTCCAGGCATCTGCTTCTGTAGTGTTGCGCAACTGTTGCTCAAATTCACTCTCCCTTTCGAATCATCATCTCTGAAGAGCCAGCGAAAATCCCGTCACCTTAAGTATCCTAACAGCTTTCAGGTCCTTTAAAGGAGGGTCCTTAACATTTCCCTTTACCCCCAGCCTGGGTTCAAACTTCAACTCCCAGGGTTCGCCCAAGTCCCTCCCCTTGCCCTGTCATCTAATGAATATGCAAATACCACATAATTGGCAGCCAATGGCGTGGGTTCTGGTCACATGGTGCCCATGGTAGGTGAGCGGACAGAAGTTGTGTGTGGGTGAACAGAGACAGCGCTCAGTCTGGGGCGAGCGCTTGAGTGAGCGCGGACGGATGCTTGGGCAGTAGTCCCGGCGGCGGCGGCGGCGGCGGCGGCGGCAGTAGTGGTGGCAGGGGAGGGGAAGGGGGAGGGCCCCGAGGGCTACACACGCTCACACTTTCAAGTTCCCCTGGAGGGAGTGGAGGTGGGGCTGCAGAAAGAGGAGGCCCGGAGCAGTTCTATCTGTCCCGTCCCCTCTCCCCTTTTTCCTCTTGCTCCCTGCACCCTGGCTTTACGAGAGTTGAGGGTTCGGGTGGTAGTCCGCGGCAGTGAGGGCAAGAGGGTCAGGAGAGTGGGCAGCGGAGCCAGGGGTGGGGGGGAAGATGCCCATCCTGCTGTTCCTCATAGACACGTCCGCCTCTATGAACCAGCGCACTGACTTGGGCACCTCCTATTTGGACATTGCCAAAGGCGCTGTGGAGTTATTCTTGAAGGTAAAGGGAGGGGAGGGGAGAGCTGGGGAGAGCTCCTGAGGGATGGGGGTGGTGGTGGATCTAGGTGCTTCTGTAACGTCCGTATCGCCCCCTCCTCCCTCCTTCCCTTCGCGGCCCCCTCCGTCATCCCTCGTCACGCAGCTGCGCGCCCGGGACCCGGCCAGCCGCGGAGACAGGTACATGCTGGTCACCTACGACGAACCCCCGTACTGCATCAAGGTAAAGGGGACAACGAGGGCGTGGGCGGGCGGGAAGTGGGAGGCAGGCGCCCGGGGCTGCCGCCCCCTGCCCCTGCCCGAGGCGGTGCTGCGGTGCCCGGCGGGGCGCGCGGGCCGGGCGGGGGCGCGCGGAGGGCTGGCGGAGCAGCGGCGGCGCCTGGGGCGGGGGTGGGGGACGTGGGAGGGGCGGCCGCGGGGCAAACGGCTGGAGTGGGGGCGCCGCCGAGCTGGTGGCGGCGCCGACCACAGCGGCCTCGGAACATGGCGGACATTTTGCTTTTGTATGAGCCAGAGAGGGAGACTGAGGGCGCTGCTGAGATGGAAGGGAGGGAGGGGAGGGAGAAGAGGGGAAGGAGGGCGCGAGACCCGGAGGGAGGCCACGGGGTGGGCCCGCCCCCTCGGGGCGCACCGGGCGCGGCGGCAGTGGCAGTGGCGGCGGCAGCGGCGGCGGCGGGGCCGGGCGGGCCGAGCGACTCCGCCCAGAGGTGCTGCGGGCCCGGCGCGCGGGCTCTCCCGGCGCTGGCTCCTCCTCCGGCCCTGCCTCCTCCTCCTGCTCTCCCCCGCACCCCCCCTCCGCGCCTCCGGCTCTTCCTCCCTTCCCCTTCCTGCTGAGAGCGTGGCAGAGCCAGCCGCCGGCCCTCGGAGGGACGGAACCTGTGCGCGTCTGTGGTCTCTACCCCAACCCGCCCGGTGGCAGATCTGCCCGCGGAGCGAGCGTCCCCACCCCCAGACCCGGAGAAACTTCTCATTTCTCCCCTCGGGATCGGTCCGCTCCAGCCGGCTGGCAGGCAGCCCCGCTACTGTTAGTGTTTCTTTGCGGGCTCTGCCGGAGCCGCGACGGGTTGGGGCGGAGACGTGCGGATTGGAACTCACACGGGGCCCGAGCTTTTTAGGGACCTGGCCTACCTATTTACATCCTAAATTAGGTTGCTGTTAGCCACGTAGGGATTTGTCCCGGGAGAAGAAAGGAGGGAAGGGGGTGGGGGGAGGACTCGACTGCGTGCGGCTGCAGTAGCCAAATTCGATGATTTGATCCACGGCATTCTGACTTGCAGGCCAAAAGTAGGGAGGATTTAATCTCCGTGGGGGTAGTTAATTTATGTTCCGAATGGCGAGGAGATAAAGAACTGCCTTCCCTGCAGTGGCCCGATAAACTAGAACGCAGACTATTAAGTCAACCTGCGTAAGAGTCCTGCTTGCAGGACTTTGAAATTTCAAAAATGTATTATTACCATAATCCTTGACGCCTTTTGCTAGACGCCTTCTTTTTCTCAGAATTTTCTTAGTAGTGCTGGGGAGCAGCAGTCTGGATGTGTTGTAATCCGTTTTTCAGGCGAGGGAAGTGTTTAAAAGAACGGAACCTACCAACCGAATAGTTGGCCAGAGAGAGTGTGCCTTCAGAAATAAAACCAAAGGGAGGCTTTAATCTTGTAACGCGTAGTTTGGGTTAACAGTTCCATTAGTGGGTTCCCCTCCAAACTGTTCTCATTTAGAGGCTTTGTTTTCAGTTTTCCATTTATCTATATTAAAAACTGCAGCGAGTAGACAATTTTCAAAATGCCACAAGCTTTTAAGAAATGTCAGTTTCCCAAAAGGGTGTGACCATTTTTTTTTCCACATAGAAAAGCAGATGTTTGTACATCCTAAGTCTGAAAGTCTACACCCTTGAGTACGAATGCAGATAAGGACCCATCATCTGTAGTGTGGCCATTGGAAATTCTCAATTTGAAGTAGTAAAAAGAATAAGCCACAAAGCAGTGTGGCTTTTTTTTCCCCTTGAAAGGATAGCTTAATTAACATTTTTGATTTAGAAATGTTTCATGGCAATATTTACAGAATCTTTGAAAAGGAAAAGGAAAGTCTCACCCCTCCCCCTTAACAACCATCATGCATCTTAACCACCGAATATATGTATTACTCCGTGTTCTTACTTTCCCCACCGATTTTGTCCCATGAATTATTCCGGGTTGCCACATAGTCTTCATACTTAAAATTGTTAGTGTCTGTGTAACTTATCCATGGTATTTTGGAGGCTCCAGATAGTTCTGAGAACAGAGGGGAAAAGTTGGATCTTGTTTTTAGTGGAAATTTCATCTGTTAGCTCATTTTATCCTGCCATGTTATAGATCACAGTTTTTCCCCTTAAGGAAAAAAAAAAGCCCTTCCAAGTTGAATCTGATCCCGTTTGCTTCCATAAGTCAGGTACGGGAAGGAACTTTGTGTAATGCTTTTAATTACCGATCATTAGTTGCCTTCTTATTTAGGCTTGAGGCTTTTCCAAGTTTCGCTCAGGTTTTTCATTTTCATCTCACATGATAAGTCCATGTGCTAGAAAATGGCTCATAGTTAATGACCTTAGCGATGTTTCTGCCGTGTTGCTGTGTGTACCTGAATCACTAATGAAAGGCATCTTTGGCAGCGTTTTCTTTTTCTGAGTCTCCTCAGCCACTCCCTCCTGCCTCCCCTGTCCCCCTCCCCTCAGCATGTGGTAACTATTTGCTCTTTGGCTTTTAGGATCTAGGCATTTGGGAAGGCCTGAAATTTTAGAACATCTGGTGAATTTTTCTTAAAATTTAGTTGAGTCTTTCATTAGCTAATAGCTGGGGGCCAAAAAGGTCTGTTTTCTGTCACACGGATTCTCAGAAAGGTCTTCCTTTGATTGACAGCGGGCATCTTAGCTCCTACTCAAAACTTCACTCTTCATTAAGAGCCTGCGTCCCTTCAGCCAAGTGATGTTACATATAGGGGTTTATCGGTAGCTTATTTTTCTGCAGAATACTGTGTACTGATATTTCTCGGTCAATCTACAGTTGGAGGGCCATTGTTTATCTCCTCTCAAAATAACTGCTTATTTCTCAGGTCTTGGTTATATACAGTTCCAGACACTGCAGAGAGATTTATTTTCCTACTAGAAAATTCAGTTTTGTTGGTAGCGTAACAGGCAGGAGTTGTGCTTTTGGTTGGGAGGGTTTTTTTTTTTTTTTTTTAATAGGCATGGAACTGTTCCCAGTATATCCACTTACAGGCTCTGACAATAAATCTTGTGAAAAGTTACAGTGACTGGAATTTTCTCTCATGTATACTGTTGAGTCCATGAATATAGTGTTTCACCTAGGACTTAGTAACTTCTTAGTGCACATCCCTTAGGAATGGCTATGTGCTCTTTTAAAATTAGTCATACCTGTTACTTGGAGTCAGCTTGGCAGGGATGGAATGAAGTTTGATTTGGGGACCGTATAAAAAGCATATGGAATGCAAACAGTTTGTGCTACATCTGTTTCAAGCATTGCTTTGTAGACAGGTTTAATACGCAGTGTCACAAGTGTTAACACTACTTTTATAAAATGGTATTTTTAGTATACACAGGATGAAAAACCCTATTTAATATTTTAAGTTTCTAGTGTAACCATATAAGACTAATGCAGGGTTTTTAAAAAGTGGGGCTTGTTTTGCACACTGGTTCTTAATAGTTTTGGCTGAGGTTCTGCTATCTTGTATGTTTTGTTTTGCTATGAATCATAATTTCCTTTTATTCAGTGAATAGCCGAGGAAAGCTTGTTGCCGCTGCTAGTTCTGAGCAAATTTAGGGCTCTGAGAAGAAAGTGAGCTGTGAGACTGGGGAATATAATAAATATTCAAAATAGTTTATTGTTTGAAGCTACTTTCTTAAAATGATTTCTTTTTTATTGAAGGAAATGCGTTTTTAACATAAAACGGAGTCACTTTTCTAGAAATAGCTGAAACACATGTATAGTGGGCAGAATGTTTTTGTTTTTGTTTTTGAAGACATGTTTCAAATAAATATCCTAAGTCTGTAATCTGAAAACACAGAGCACTTGAAAAAGTGGAATTTGCCCTTGAACATTGCTTTTTTACATCCTGTAGCCAGTTGGGTTCATTGGTATCCTTGTCAGCAAAGGCAGCAGTTTGGCTTACAGATTTAGGAAATAAACTTAATGCTTTTTAAATGATCTGTGTTCCAAACATGTATTGGAATTTTAACTAAGGCATCCCTTTTTCCGATCACCCCCGCCCCCCAGTATATGCGATGGGCCTTATCTGAACACAAGAGTGACTTAGAGGGGAGCCTTTATCACTGTGGTTGGAAGCTAAGCAAGTGCTTTTGGGTGAAGGGGTAGCAACAAGGCCTGTGACAGCAACTTGAGGCA
The DNA here is from genome assembly GCA_004023965.1 of Spilogale gracilis. Classification (NCBI taxonomy): domain Eukaryota; kingdom Metazoa; phylum Chordata; class Mammalia; order Carnivora; family Mephitidae; genus Spilogale; species Spilogale gracilis. The sequence continues at coordinate 42,761 of PITA01006557.1, forward strand.
AGAAGGTGCACTTGAATCTCAAAATGTCACAAAGGGGTGCCTGGATTTCTCCCCGGACCTTGCTTCCTTTTCAGCTTTCATTGGCCATTGGAGGCATGCGATGATAGGCATTTAAAGTAAGGGGAGAGGGCCCAATCACAAAATGAAAAGGCAACCTTCTGAATGGGGAGAAAATATTTGCAAATCATATATCGGGATAAGGCATTTATGTCCAACATCTATAATAGAACTCCTCCAACTCAATAGCAAAAAACCAATCATCTAACTTAAAAATGGGAAGAGGCGGGGCACCTCGTGGCTCAGTCCCTGAGTGAGGCCTTCTGTCTTTGGCTCAGGTCATAATCCCAGCCCCCCCCTCCCATCCGGCTCCCTGCTCAGTGGTGGCCTACTTCTCCCTCTCCCTCTGCCGCTCCCCCTGCTTGTGCTCCCTTGTATTCTCTCCCTGTCAAATTAATAAATTAAATCCTTAAAAAATGGGCAGAGGATCTGAATTAACATTTCTCCAAAGACATCTAGATGGCCAACAGGCACCTGAAAAGATGATCAACATCCTTCAGCATCAGGGAGATGCAAATCAAAACCACAAGGTACTATCACCTCCCATGTGTTAATGACTGTTATCAAAAAAGACAAGAGATAGCAAGTGTTGGCAGGGATGTGGACAAAAGGGAACCAAACTGGTGCAGCCACTATGGAAAACTGTATGGAGGTACTTCAAAAAATTAAAAATAGAAATACCCAGTGATCTGCTTCTGGGTATTTATTTGAAGAAAAGAGAAACAATGACTCAAAAGACACCTGCACTCCCGGCCCCCTAGGTTTACCACAGCATTATTTATAATAGCTAAGATATGGGAGTAACAAAAGTGTCCATAGATGGATGAAGGGATGAAGCGATAGTGATAGTATATTGTTCAGCGATACAAAAGAAGGAAACCTTGCCATTTGCAAAACATGGATTATGCTCAGTGAAATAAGTCAGGCAGAGAAAGACAAGTGCCATAGGATCTCACTTATATGTGGAAGCCAAAACAAAAACAGAAACCAAGCTCATAGATACAGAAAACAGATCAGTGGTTGTCAGAGGCGGGAGTTGGGAGGTGGGCAAAATGGGTGAAGGGGTCAGAAGGTACAGACTTCCAGTTATAAAATAAATAAGTCATGGGGATGTAATCTACGGCATGGTGATTATAGTTAATAGTACTGTATTGCATATTTGAAAGTTGCTAAGAGAGTAGATCTTGAGAGCTGTTATTGTAAGAAAAAAGAAAATTTTGAACTATGTAGGGTGATGGGTGTTAACCAGACTTATTGTGGTGATCATTTTGTAGTATATACAAATATGAAATCAACATGTTGTATACCTGAAACTAATATAATGACATATCAGTTACATGCATACATATGAAGTAAATGCTTATAGACTTTTGTCCAACTTGTGAATTAAATATAGTTTATTGGAAAGAACTTGCCTTTTTAAAAATATTTTATTTATTTGTTTCTCTGAGAGAGAGAGTGTGAGAACATGAGCGGGGTGGGGGCAGAGGAAGAGGGACAAACTGAATCCCCACTGAGCAGAGAGCCTCTCAGCTGGTCTCCCGACTTCTGGTCTTACTCCCCACCTCCCCACCAGTTCCTCTACCTCCTTGCCACTAATCTGGTCATTCTCAAAATAAAACAAGGTAAGATAAAGTCATCCCCCTACTAAAATCCTTCAGTGGCTCCCAAGTACATTTAGGAGTAGAATCCGGACTCCTCCAAGGCCTTCATGATCTAGCTTGACTTCCTAGCTGTGCCTTCTGGACCTCAGGCTCCAGCCACAGTGAGAAAGTAGGCTGTCTTCTCCAGACCCACTCTGCCTCTTGTTGCTCCCTCTGCCTAGAACACACTTGGCCTGACATTCTCAGGCCAAGTTCTTGGTCTTCATTCTATGTTCTCCAGAGTCACCCTGCCCCTCTGTCCCACCTCTACTCCAGAGGGCATAACAACTCCCACTATGGTCCCCCAACAGCGTCCAGACCTCAACTGTAGCAATCAGCACGTCATAGGTGATTCTCAGTGTTCATGTTGGTCTCCCTAATGTTAGCTTGTTAAGGTCCCATATTTGAACTTCTCTCTCTCTCTCTGTGCCCTGAGCCCCTCAGGGAGTGCCTAGATCTTAACATGTACTCAAGAAATGGGGGAAAAGGGGGCGCCTGGGTGGCTCAGTTGGTTAAGCGACTGCTTTCGGCTCAGGTCATGATCCTGGAGACCTGGGATCGAGCCCCACATCGGGTTTCCTGCTCAGTGGGAAGCCTGCTTCTCCCTCTCTCACTCCCCCTGCTTGTGTTCCTTCTCTAGCTGTGTTTCTCTCTGTCAAATAAATAAATAAATAAAATCTTAAAAAAAAAAAAAAGAAATGGGGGAAAAGAATTTCAAGCAATATGGAAGTGGGACAGCTCCCCAATCCCCACTCAGGTTTCTGCTACTCCTCCTTCAGAGAGTAATCACTATTAACGGTTTGACATGTTTAATGTTGATTACAGCTAGGGTTTTCACTTGGATTTGGGTTTATAATTTGGAAGAACCGTGTCTTTGACAAGACCAGTTTTTAAAAAAATATTTATTTGGCAGAGAGAAACACAGCTAGAGAGGGAACACAAGTAGGGGGAGGGAGAGAGGGAGAAGCAGGCTTCCCGCCGAGCAGGGAGCCCCATGCGGGGCTCGAACCCAGCACCCTGGGATCATGACCTGAGCCGGAGGCAGATGCTTACCGACTCTGAGCCACCCAGGTGCCCCTTGACAAGACCAATGTATGTGCGCCCCCCCTTTCTTTTGTTGGTTGGAGTATAATTTATATCCTGAGATACATCAATCTTAATGACCTGATGCAGTTTTATACCTTTCTTTTTTTTTTTTTTTTTTTTTTTTTTTAAAGATTTTATTTATTTGACAGACAGAAACACAGCCAGAGGGGGAACACAAGCAGGGGGAGTGAGAGAGGGAGAAGCAGGCCTCCCGCCGAGCAGGGAGCCCGATGCGGGGCTCGATCCCGGGTCTCCGGGATCATGACCTGAGCCGAAGGCAGTGGCCCAACCAACTGAGCCACCCAGGCGCCCCAGTTTTATACCTTTCTATGTTTGTTCACGTAACCACCGCCCCAGGCCCCGCTACAGAACATTTCCATTGCCTCAGAAAGAGTTTCTTGCTTCTTGCGATTCCTTCCTCTCCTGCAGGTAACTGTTGGTCTTTTATCACCACGGTGGTGGTAGGTTCAAATGGTGTTTCCAGAAGAGAAGTGTGACAGTGGATTGCTACCACAGCAGTCTAGGGGCCGGTGATCTAGGCCTGAAAGATCTGGCCCAGGGGGAGACCAGAAGGGGAAAAGACATGGTTCTAGACTTCAAGAGTTGTGAGAGTGGTCGTTGGAAAAAAGGTGACTGGAGAATGTGGATGAAGGTATGGGATGGGTCAAGAACGGCGGACTCTTTTTTTTTTAAAGATTTTACTTATTTGACAGAGGGAGATCACAAGTAGGCAGAGAGAGAGGAGGAAGCAGGCTCCCTGCCGAGCGGAGAGCCCAATGTGGGCCTCAATCCCAGGACCCTGAGATCATGACCTGAGCCGAAGGCAGAGGCTTTAACCCACTGAGCCACCCAGGCGCCCAAGAACAGTGGACTCTTAACCACCATTTGGAGGTGAGGGAGGCGGGTGGGCAAGATATGGCGAGAATTCAGTTTCTCCAGTCATGTTTGTAACTAGCTGCGAATGGAGGTTTCAAAAGGACTTTGAAACCTCCAAGCTAGAGTGTGTACATTTTTCCTGGGATGAAGAAATAGGAGACGGAGTTGAAGAGCAATGGGACTGGGTGTGTGCACTGGTTTGATTATTGCCACCCGCGGAGAATGAGGGGGCTGGGGAGAGGGATGGAGGAAAGGTGGGAGGGGACCCACAAGCTGTGGTTGACATTGCCTAGCTTTGCAGTAGTGCTGACCACCTGAGAGCTCTTGGCCTTGAGGTTGGGACTGGGGTAGGAGGGATGGCAGAAGGGCAGGGCACGTGGAGGGAAAGGGCAAATCCTGTCCTCCTCAGGTTGCTTGTACTTCAGGAAGATAGTTAGAACTGCTTCTCAGACAGGGCTCTTAGTTTCTTTTTTTCTTTCTTTTTAAAAATATTTTATTTATTTATTTGACAGAGAGAGATCACAAGTAGGTAGAGAGGCAGGCAGAGAGAGAGAGGAGGAAGCAGGCTCCCTACTGAGCAGAGAGCCCGTCCTGGGCCTCGATCCCAGGACCCTGGGATCATGACCTGAGCTGAAGGCAGAGGCTTTAACCCACTGAGTCACCCAGGTGCCCATGGCTCTTAGTTTCTCAGAGTGGTCAGACATGGCTGCTTTCCAGAGAAGGGCAGGATTGAAGGACCCACTGTGTGGGGGAGCCTCTGTATGACAGGTATGAAGACGGGACCCCACTGATTTAAGTCTACTTCAGTGAAAACCTCTTTGTAAACATGGCCTCCGGTTCCCTTTTGCAGAGAGCATAAATGAGAGATCCAGGCAGTCCCTTTGTGTGTGTGCTTAGAAGGTCAGAACACACTATCTCCTGAATACAGTGTTCTAAATGGTGATTAGGTTCCCAGACCTTCCTTCTCAGGAAAGCCTTTTTAACCCTAATGTCGCTTAACCAGAGAACTATTGTGTTTGTTATTGTTTCTATGGGGAAATGGATTTTGGTTTCCAGGGTGATTTGTTAAAAACACATCCTTCGCCTTTTCCTCACAACTCCTGGTGACTTGTGGTCTAAAGGAGGGGTGGGGACACTCTCAGGGCTCCAGTAAGAAAGGTGAAGGGCTGAGGTGGCAGTGAGGGTAGGCATAGCTCTTCACATATAACATTCATGTTTTATTTTTAAAATCTTTTTAATTCATTTATTCTATACACACACACATATATTTTAGAGTGGGAGAGAGAGAGAAGGAGGGGAGGGACAGAGGGAGAGAGAGAATCCTGAGCAGTCTCAGTCTCCATGCCCAACAGGGGGTTGATCTCCTGACCCTGAGATTTTGACTTGAGCCAAAATCAAGAGTTGGACGCTTAACCTACTGAGCTACCCGGGTGCCCCATTCAGTATAGCACCCACTGGGCACATGTGGTGATCGAACATTTGAAAGACAGCTAGTCTGGGGCACCTGGGTGGCTCAGTGGGCTAAAGCCTCTGTCTTCGGCTCAGGTCATGATCTCAGGGTCTTGGGATTAAGGCCAGCATTGAGCTCTCTGCTCGGCAGGGAGCCTGCTTCCTCCTCTCTCTCTGACTGCCTCTCTGCCTACTTGAGATCTCTCTCTCTGTCAAATAAATAAATAAAATCTAAAAAAAAAAAAGAAAGACAGCTAGTCTGAATCAAGATGTGCTGTAAGTGTAAATTAAATGATTGATTTTGAAGACTCGGTACAAAAATATATAAAATATGTCATTAACAACTTCTGGGTCAATTACAAGGTTAAGCGGTCATACTCTTCGTATACTGGGTGAAGTGAAATATATTATCACTTTCAGCTATTTCTATTTTTTAAATGTGGCTACTTAAATACATAAGATGACATATGTGGCTTGCACTGTATTTCTGTTAGACAGCAGTGTTAGTGTATTATTCTTTCCTAAGATATTTATGACGTTCATGTCCTAGAAACTATTTGCTAAGGAGGCTCTTTTCTCTTGAAGTTCTGTTTAAAATTAACACCATAATGGACTCATTTGTGCATGAAAGGTTATCATACAGTTCAGAGTTGATGGGTTGATAACCCTCAGCCCTGGGGCAAAATATGAAAGCATCCCATTCTTGTTTGAATTGAAAGCCAGTTCGGTCGCTTAGACTTTTGGATGCAGTCCGGTGGTCCAACTGGTTGGGTCGGAAGTGTTTTCTTAGGCTCAGTACAAGAGAATATATGTGTGAACTCCTAACGTAAGGACAGGAATGCAGAATTCTGTTTGTAATATGTGCTTGCCAGTGGCCCTAAATGTTACCTGCTTTTAGTGTTATTAGAAATATGTGACATAGCCCTGATTCGATTTATCGAGATTCTTGGCCCAAGAATCCTTAGGAACAGCATTAATCAAGAAAAGTAGGGTAAAGGATAAATTCTCTAGCTTGGCATAGCATAAAACCTAAGAAACAAGGAGTGGGGGAGGTCCAGGCCCATATGATAGGAGAACTCCCATGATTATTCCTCGCTCTAACCTCGGTCCTCCCAATGTGGGTTACGGAAGTGACTACGTTATTTTTTGCTACTGTAATGACTCCCATTTAAGGAAGAAATAGCAATGTTCAATCCCGAGTCTGGACGAAAGTGCTGTTGAAAGTGTTATCTGGCTTTTACAGATGTGATTGGCTTTTATAACTACTTTCTTATAATTGTGAGCAATAATACAGTCGCTTTCTAATAATAGCCGCTGACGTTGCCTGTGTACAGGGCAATGTGCCAATGAATATAAAGCACTTATTTCATTTATCTTCCCAACCAGCCCAGCTCGGAGAAACTGGGGCCCAGAGGTCCCTTAGAACACAGCCGAATGGTAACCCGGGTCTGTGTCTACTCCAGAGTCTTCAGTAAATGAGCCACTTCACTTTTCCTCTCAGTCATGGGAGAGCCTTCCTTTTAATAACTTCTCACTGGTATTTTCTCATTATGATATACATGCCGGAGCCATGTTTTTAAGACAGAATTATCATGCTCGTATTTATAGTTGTTCTTGATATAGCAGGGCTTGGTCTTACAGCAAGCACTCAGTGAATGAAAATTATTGCTGCCAGAGTTACTAGTTTTTTTTTTCCTGACTGTTTCTAGATGAATATCATGGCACATTCATTTGTGAAAGGTTTGGTTTTTGATGTCTCCCGGTTCTGCCCCGGCCTGGGACCGTGGGTAGAGTTGGAGATTGTTGAGATAGTAGCTCTTTGTTAGGGGTGGAGCTTGAGGGCCTGTCCTCCGGGCTGAGTCCACCTTATAGGGAGAGCTGTAAGCTTGAAAAAGCAACGGGGTAGTCTTTGCCTAGCTATTGGCTTCCAGAATCTGATCTGCTCCTTTCACTTTAGGAATCTCCCGATAGGTGTCTTTCTTGTAAGGAAAGGAAAGACATTCCAGATACAACACAGTAACCATTTTGTTTCTTCTAATCCATAACCTGTGCGGAGGCAGAGTAGTTTTGTAAAAGGCTAGAAGGCTCCAGAACCACCTCCTTTGCCCTGTTTTGTGCATCAGCCCGGGCCTTACCTAACAGTACCTCCTTCATTCCCTTCACATCACCCAGTCTCCACAGACCCCCGGCCCCTGCCATACCCAGGTCGCTTTTATTTCTCCTTGCTTAGTTACGTTGGAAGAGGTGGATTTCAGAGAAGGAATGGAGATGCCTCCCACCCCAACTCAGTTACTGGGGTCTTAACCAGAGAAAAGGTGTCTGAAGACTTTTGCACTGATGTGTCCAGTGTTGGGAGGAAAAGTGGAGTGCCCTTTCTTTTTTTTTTTCTTTTTTTTAAAAAAATTTATTTGTTTATTTGACAAAGAGAAACACAGTGAGAGAGGGAACACAAGCAGGGGGAGTGAGAGAGGGAGAAGCAGGCTTCCCGCCGAGCAGGGAGCCCCATGCGGGGCTCGATCCCATGACTCAGGGATCATGACCTGAGCCGAAGGCAGCCGCTTAACTAAGTGAGCCACCCAGGCGCCCCAAGAGTGCCCTTTCTTAAACCGTGTTCGCCTGATTGCACTAGTCTTTAATGGCATTTTCTCTCTCATGATCTGTATCCTGCCCTGTAGGTTGAGTAGTTCAGTAAACTTAGTACCAAGAGCCAAACTCTGGACTTGAATGCTAATGAACTAAAGACCAAAACCATTTATGTTTGTGCAAGTAAGGAACAGTACTAGCGAGAGAAGTAAATATGATTTCTCAAGGTCTTAGGGTTCACTATATAGCTACTTGGGCCAGTTTACTCATGTTTATTCTCTTTGCCCTTGATGATGTTTGGAACTGTTACTACTCCTTCCTTCCAGAAACTGACTGCCTCTTCTATATCCTTTCCCTGTCTTCCAAATCCACTCCCTTGGTCAATGCATCTGACGTCATTCATGGTTTCCAATATTCCTTCCACATGGATGCCTCTTCATCTCCAGCTTCTTACCCAGGCACCTGTAAGAGGGACATCTCCACTTGGCTATCTGTCCTGCCATCAGCTCATAGTAAGCACATCAGGAAGACCCTGTGGCCCCAAATCTATCCCCTCTTCCATATTCCCCAGCTTTCCGTCACCCAGGGTTGAAAGCCAGGCATTGTTCACCTTTGACCCTGTCCTTCCATTCCTTCTAAGACCTGTCCATCATCCCTTTGAAATGTCTCTTACATATGTTTCTTCAACTCGGTTGCGGCTGGGTCCTGACCTTTTGAACCTTTTGCCCACTCTGACAGCCTTCGACTTGGTCCCCGCAGTGCCTCCCAAATTCCTACTCTTCCTACCCTGACTGCTAACATTCTGAAAAAAGCTGGTTTCATCATATCGACCCCCTTTCCCTGCCAAGCCTTCCAAGACTCCATGCATGTGTATAAAACTTCTTCCCCATCATGTCCCCACAGACCTGTCTCTTCCACCCCCTGAGTTGGGTCTCCCCATTCCTGATGCCAGCCCTTAGAGCATCAGTTGACTGAAGGAAGGGGAGGCACGGAGCCCAGATAGCTGGAGGCTGGGGAGGCAGGGGGAGAGAAAGTGAACTGGCAGCATTCCAATAAGGTTGTGACTTGAGGGGGTGGATGTGACAGAAGGTGTTTTATTATAATGATGAGAAGTTGCAAAAGGAAGAGGGAGGAGGGTAGAGTATGACCTTCGGAGGTTGATTAGCCTGAACTAGACCAAGATGTGATATAAATCGGCCTGCGGTTGCCTGGAGGCGCGGCAGTGTCCTCAGGAGCCCCCGCTCTCTTTGCGTTTGTGCCCAAGGGAGCCTGCAGAACTAGACGGTAGACAACAGGATTCAGGGGGAGGATATCTAGGCTTTCATACAGGCACGGCCTTGCAAAGTGAGGGTCCCTCCGGGTTTATTTCTTGTAGGAGAAAGCTGAGGATGGGTGGGGCAAAGCTCTCCATTTTTCTTAAACGTTCACCTGTCTCTGTCGACATTGTGATCTCGACCTCATAGTGACGCTTTTGAGCTGTGTGTTAGAAGTCTGGTTAAGTGTAGGTCCTTTTACAAAAATGAGTTTCTAAAAAAATGGTCACTGTACATCCTGTCTGGTGGGTCACCCCACCCACTGTCACGTATCTGTGGCTAGGGGTGTCACTTTAGCACGTAGCCACAGTCTGCCACTGATTAGATGGATTCATGACCCTGGGCAAGTCACTTCCCTTTTACAGGGTCAATTTTCTTATCCGTAAAATGAAGGGATTAGACTAGATTATTTCCACTGTTCTTTCCGGAAAAGGTACAGGATCGACTATAACTGAAAGGCATGCAGGGGAATAATGGAGGTGTGGGATTCAGGGTGATTTCAAAAGTGCTTTAACTTTTAAGGAACATGGTTCCTGTCCATGCCTAATGTGCTTTCTCACACACTTACTCATTACGTCTGTGAATGTCACTCCATTTTAGTGATAAATGCCACTCCCATCTTATTGGTGTCATTTCTGTTTGCTTCTAACAGCTCAGTGATTCTTGGCAATGGTTACCTCTGAAGAGGATGGAACTGGGAGTTTGGGGGAGATATTGACTTACCTTTTGTTTCTTTCTTTCTTTTCTTTTTTTTGATTTTTATTTATTTATTTGAGAGGGCTAGAGAGGGAGCACGGGTGTGTGCGCACACGCGTGAGCCGGGGTGGCAGGGGGTAGTGGCACAGGGAGAGGGAGAAGCAGGCTTCCTGCTGAGGAGGGAGCCCAATGTGGGGCTCGATTCCAGAATCCTGGGATCATCACCCAAACCAAAGCCAGACGCTTAACCGACTGAGCCACCCAGGCTCCCCCTGACCATCCTTGATCATGTATTTCTGTTGGGATTTTCAACAAATGAATATATGTTACTTGTATAATGTTAAAAAAAAAGACTGCTCATAAAATGTTTTGAGAAAATAATTTTTAAAAAGTCTGGGGCTGCCTCGGTGACTCTTGGTTTTGGCTCAGGTCGTGATGTTAGCATCAGGCTCAGCGCTCAGTAGGGAGTCTGCTTCTCCCTCTCCCTCTGCTCCCTCCCACCCCGCCCCCCTCGTGTGCTGGCGTTCTCCCTCCCTCTCTCTCTCTCTCTCTCTCTCTCTCTCTCTCTCTCAAAGAAAGAAATAAATAATCTTTAAAAAAATTAGTTTGGAGGAAAGAGATGCTATGTAATCTTTGGAAAGTCATGAGTGGCCATTCTACAGTCTCTCCTGCTCAGTTCTTTCTGCAGTGCTTGGGTGGCTTAGGATCACTTCTGTCCTTGTGCTTTTCCAAGGCGACCTTTGTTAATATTTATTTTGTTTGTGTGTTCATAAAAGTGTCTCCTGTAAGAACCCAAAGTCCCAACATTTGAACATATGACCTGCACAGTGGGCTTTTTTTTCGGATAATAGGTCAATAGCTACTCCAGGTATTTCTTCCTTTAGTAACAGTACAGTTGACTCTCAGAAAAGTTTCTGAAGTTTGGTTTCTATGTGTTCTCATCCTCTGGTGAAGATCAAAAGAGATTTGATCTTACCATGCTTTTAAGTGAGAGGTGTGCTACTACATAATTTCATCCTGATTCTCTGGGGTAAGAGTTGAAAACTCATAAATGCATTTTTGCAGGTATTTTATACTAATCTTTAGGATAACAATCCTATCCACTAAGAAATCCTATTAAAAAAAAGAAAAAAGTCCTATTAAAATCCTACCCACTACAAACAAACAAACAAACCTCACACTAGGTATTCTAGAGACTGGTGACACAAAATGGTGAATTTTGTGTCAGTGGAGTCAAAGTGTGAATTATTTCTTTGTATTTCTTTGCCCAGTTTACTTAAAAATAGGTGCTCATGGTGGCACATGGGTGGCTCAGTGGGTTAAATGCCTGATTTTGGCTCAGGATTAAGTCCCACATGCGGCTCTGTGCTCAGTAGGGAGTCGGCTTGAGGATTCTCCTTCTCCCTCTGCCCCTCCCCCTGCTCGTGCTCTCTTCTGTCTCTGTCTCTCTCAAATAAATACATAAAATCTTTTTTAAAAATAGACACTGGCAGGGGGCCTCTAGCCGTCTGCTGGAAAAAAATAAGCCACAATTCTTGTGTGTGGTCTTGACCGGTAGTATTCGGGAAGCACGTGGATGGCAATTAATTTGTGGCCCGAAATGTAGGATGAGAGCATTCAGAGTTCTCAGGGAGAGAGCTAATTTAATCAAATAATGCGCTTTGAGCATTTTAGCAAGTTCAGGACACTACGTGTCCCTGGGGAAGTGACTTTGACAAGGAATCCAAGAGAACTGGATATTCTTAAAACCAGTAATTTTATAAGAAAAAGCTATATCAGTAACATAGAATGATAGGCCACCCGTTTTGAATCTGAAAGTTCATCAGGACCTTGAGCCCCCCAAAAGCGAAATCTGTCCAAATCACTAGAATTTTGATGGGAAAAAAAGATGTCAGGGTTAGAAAATATAATACCAGAAGAGAGTTTTAAAAGAGATACCAGAAGCAAGACAATTCCATTCTTTTAATGATACGGTGTTTTCCTAATGTGTAGTTCACCATTTTGATAAGCTCCTTTTCTAAGTGTGCAGCCTGTAAATACAATTTAAAAAGAAGTTTGGATGTTTTAAGGTGATTCAGCTATCGCAGTGGTCCGTTTACATAGGAGGTCAAGAAAGCTTTGTCTTATATGTCTCAGAATTACAGTCTGTTTTTGTTGTGAGAAGAAAACTCCAGAAGTTTTAAAGTTTTAACTCGCATAGATATTCCATATAAGGCTAAGGGCAAAGACCCAGGGAAAAGTCATCTGTCTCCTCCAGAGACAGAGTTGATTGGAAAAGCAGGGCTTTCTACTCTTCACATCATTCCTTCTCGCTGGTCAGTTTACCAACACAAGAACGGTATGCGGTGACAAAGTTGATAGGATGTCAGATGGGAGAAGAAAGTAAGTTGTTTAAAAAATGTGGTGGAAATTGATTTAGTGTGATGGTCTGAGTTGCTGCAGAATCAGTTTGCCCCCAACTTGTGGAGAGCAGATGGAATAAAGGAAAACAGTTTATCTTTCAATAGGAGAAATGGTCGTCCTGCTAAATTTAAACTCTTGGCTTTAACTTGCGACATCTGGGAAAATACTCAAATCCGTTAATCATCTGGTTTGTAACCACCTCGAAGAAGAGCCCGAGGTCCAGGTAGACCCTCTATATGGGATTATGAAGGGCAGATATTACCGGGCTGATTTCATTTTCTTTAATAAAAGATGAAAAAAAAAGTCTTGTCAAGGAGAGGGAAGCAATGTGTATTGTTTCCTTTTTATTCATCACGAAAGACTTACTAACAAGCTGAGGACTTGGGCTGAGCGGAACTATTACTTTTCAGGGGAGTATCCAAATAGGCTTTTGGGTGTGTGTGCCCAGAATGGGTCGATGCAGTGGCTCTGTGTGAAGGCAGAGGGACACAGCCCGTGGTGCTCTTCCAGTGACAGAGCCCGGCTGGTGACAAGCTATAGTTCTCCTCTTTGAGATGATTCCCTGTCAATAGCTATGATCCCAGCGAATTGGAACTATTCATTTATTTCTTGATTTAGAAGTATTCCACTTACATAGTTTTTGAGGGGGCACTTGTCTTAGGCAGCTGCAGCTGCCCTAAGTATGTTTTTCGGTTGCCTTTGAGGGGGAGACATGGTCTGGCCAAAGTGGGATGAAGTTCAGGAAGGACAAGTGTTAGGATGGTGAGGTTTGGGGGAGCCACTAAATAACACCGACTCCTTTCCCTCCTCCATTGAAACCAATGACGAAATAAGACAGAGGGGCCAGCCAGAGTTCTAAATAATGGCTGTCTTCCTGACAAAGGCTGGCCTGGAGGACGTAGTCTAGGTGTGTGTTCCCAAAAAGCTCCCGAAGTCTTCACACGTTGGTAGACCTAGTCCCCCCTAGGTCTGCTGTGGGGGCAGAGCTTACCCTTTAAGCAACATGTGTCAGAACATACCAGAAAATAAGAAAGAGTTTCAGCAACAGGCCCAAAGGGAGCATGCCAGTTTCCTGTTGCCAAACCCAAGAGTCAGATAAGAAGATGGAAGTAAGGCCGCGGAGGAGAGTGGTGAGTATTTCTTTTAGGCTTTGCCCTTCCGGGGAAAAGAGTACATACTCTCTCCATTCCGTGGTGATCCGTTGGGGCAATAAATAGCTAGTGGCTAGTCAGTAGAGCTGGGATAAAACCCAAGGCACTGATAGACAGAAAGGCCCATACTTTCTCTGTTGGTATTCAAAGATGTTTTCAGTTGACGATACAAATTTCAACAGACCTGAATTAACGTATTTATTAAGATGTGAGGTGTTTCCTTTCTGTAAGTCGGATTTATATAATGGCATGGAATTAGAAGATGTGAAAACTTGAAGGGAAATTAGAGTTGATTTTTTCAGCCCGTTCATTGCTTAGATGAGGCAACAGCCCCAGTAAGAGGTAACTGACTTCCTTTGGACCAGTTGCTTTGCTAGTTAATTACAGCCAGGATAGACCAGGGTCTTCCAAGGGCTAGGTCATTACTCCCCACACCTGACTGGTCTACATCTAGACACAGGGAAAGTAGGCTTCAGTGAAATGAGATTTGAAAGTTCCATTAAATGTATGAACTTTTAAGCTACTAGAACAAGGCTTGTCCAGGAGGTGAATATGTGGAATAGGCAGAAGATTTTCCTGTATAGTGGTTTAAATTGGTGGGCTCTAAACTTAGGCTACCTGGGTTCAAATCCTGGCTGTGTCATTCACTAGTAGTTTGACCGGGATGAGTTGCTTATCCTCTCTGAGCCTCAGCATGCTCATCTATGAAATGGAAATAAGAGCAGTACCTACTTGATGGGGCAGGGGCAGTGCCCAGACAAGGAGGATACTGTGCTTAGCCTAAGTGAGGTCCTGAGACGTTGGCCCAGACACACGTTATCTCTCATTACTATTCAGCATTGTCATCATCACCATCATCATCTGACTTCTGGGAGACTTTTAAGACTTGACCTGTGAAGACCATAAACTCTTTTTTTTTTTTTTTTTTTTTTTTTTTTTTTTTTTTTTTTTTTTTTTTTTTTTTTTTTTTTTTTTTTTTAGATTTTTATTTATTTGACAGAGAGAAACACAGCCAGAGAGGGAACACAAGCAGGGGGAGTGAGAGAGGGAGAAGCAGGCCTCCCGCCGAGCAGGGAGCCCGACGTGGGACTCGATCCCGGGTCTCCGGGATCATGACCCGAGCCGAAGGCAGTCGCCCAACCAACTGAGCCACCCAGGCACCCCAAGACCATAAACTCTTAATTTAGGATTTCACTCATCTCAGGTTACTCCTTTGTCCCAGACCTCTGTCTGTCACCAGGTCCTATCTTGTTGGTTTGTAATGTTTCTCAGTTAACCTCTTCCTCTTCATTCCCATCCTAAGTCTGTAATGTACCCATTGTCCACCGAAGCCAGGCCAGGCTCTCTTGCCTGACCTCCGGGTCCTTCTAGAACATCTCTAGCCAACAGACATATAATGCCAGCCCCACACAAAATGTAACATTTTCTAGTATCCATGTTAAGAAGTAAAAAGAAGCAGGTGAAACTTTCAGCAATGCACGTTATTTAACTGCCAATATTCAAGTAAGTGCAAGTCCAGTGTGACTCGCTGCCACTGTCACTGCCACCCCCAAACAAGACCTACATAAGGCTTACTTCTTCCTGGTTAGGAAAACAAAAGAGGGATGGTGATACCATGCCTGTTTTATAGGGTTGTCCTACATAAATGGGGAAGTACTTGGCAGGCTGCAAAGCTCCATAAGAATGCATGGGACTCATCATCACGAGTCCAGGCTTCACGAACAGGAGAGTAGGGTATCTTTGGAGTAAGTTGAAAGAAAAGACTGTATTAAGAAGGTAAGTGGGAGCGGGACACCTGGCTGGCTCAGTCGGAGAAGTGTGCGACTCTTGATCTCAGGGTTGTGAGTTCGAACCCCATGTAGGATGTAAAGACAACTCAGAAATAAAATCTTAAAAAAAATAAGGTAAATGGGCTGTCCTGAATTCATTTATTTAAAAAAGTCAACTCCAAGCAGCGAAGAATATAATGAGAATGAAAATGAAGAATATAAACATCTACTTTCTGCCACTAGCTCTTTATAATTATCTTTTGGGAAGAAATTTGTCACATGAATAAGGTTCTCTAAATATTGAGATTAACTCGTAGGCTTTTTCCCCTTCAGCATTGTGAAGAATGCATTTAGGGACATTTGGTTTTTCTCTTAAAGGGGCTGGACTGCTCCCAAGACATTTATTGCTTTGCCTAGGACTTGTGCCCCCACACTTTGTAGTACCAGGGTGGAAATAGCATCCAAATTTCTTGTACCACAAAGAAATTATGTACCATTCACCGCAAAGAATTGGAATTGACCTAAAAACAATGCCAGTGATCCAGGTGTAGAAATGACTGGTAAAATACTTTCAGTCTTTGGTTATGCCTTGATGAACTGCCTTGTGGCTCCCAGGAGTTCAAAGCTGTAGATGTAATGCCGAGTTTATGGTGTGGAAGTAAGATTGCTCAGTGAAATAACCCCCAAAAAGAAGTCAACTTTATAAAGTGACTTGTGGGTGAACGACGGGTCATTCTCAGATTTGCTCAGGCCACGAAGCTCAACTCAATGGCCGACCTTTCTTGCTCACCCAGCCCTTCTAATTAGCTCCCCAGACCTTATGACTCCGCCTCTGAAATACTTTCATTCCTCAGCAGCCTCTTCTCCCTCCCCGCCGCTCTTGCTCAGGCTTTCATCACTCTTCCCATAAACTATTGCAGCAGTTTCCAAACCAGTTTCCCCGCCTCCAGCTTCAGCCTCCCCTCCACCCCCCAGTTTATTCTCCAGCTCCCCAGCAGAAGGATCTTGCTAAAATCCAGATCTGATCGTGCCACTCCCCTAATTAAAAACCCAGAGCCAACAGATGTACAAAGCACCATACAGTATAGTACAAGTACTTTTTATCAGCCTCGCCTCCCGCTGTGCACCCAGAACAATCATAATCAAAGTACTTGCGGTTCTGCATGAAGCCCGAGCCTTTTATGGATGCTCATTCTCTTTCTTGATGTGCCCCTCCATTCTCACCATCAGGGCGGGACGTGCCATGCTCTTCCACCGACACCGCATGTACGGTGAAAATCCCTCCCTGCCTCTTTGGCCACTTGTCCCTTCAGCCTCCAGAACTGCGTTTCTCATTCCTCTGTGGCAGGAGCTCCTCGAGAGCTGAGCCCTTTCCATATCCCCGGGATGTAGCGTGGTGCCCTACGTGGCCGAGCTGGCCTGTGCAAAGAAAGAAAGCTTATTTTTGAATTCAGTGTGATTTATAACTTGCTGTTATTTCTAGGTATTTGGTGAGGACAGTTTACACCACAAGCCTTCCTTTTAAGTCAACTTGGGTTTGTCTAATCCAGTAAGATTTTCTTGGGGCCACAAGGAATTATTCTCATGCTGTACTTTCCCTGGGCGCTAGAAGGCATAGCTACAGTGTGGCCAAAGGAACACGTGGAAGTTTTACCTTTAGATCCTTTGCTCTAGAGTATCTGTTAGGGGTCTTTAAAAAAAAAAAGCTAAGCACATCTTTAATTTCACAGACTCCCAGACTACTGGACTGGACTGGATCATAACCAGGTTCTGGACTGTTCGGCTGAAGGGGGCACTATTCTCTCAGATTCCAACAGGAATGATTCCTCCCTCTGGTTGTGCTTTGCGCAGCCTCCCACAGTGTCCCTACTTGCCTAACTGTCTTCATTTGCAGAGAATACAATTTAGGTCCTCAAAGCCACCAGGTTCGCTCCAGGTCACACAGACCCTGCCCCCTTTCTGTCTCCCACTCATCTTGACCCAAACTGCTTCTGGAGACTGGGAAACCAACAAAGATAATGTTTGCTGTAGTTGCGTGGGTCGTGGACAGGATGCCTTCAGCTAAATGTGACATTTGAATGCTTTACTTTGTCGCTTATTATTTGCTTTTGCTTCCACCTCCAGCTGCACTGACCCGGTTGGCATGGCTTCAGCCTTTAGCATCTCACACTGCTGCTCTCGGGGCTACCGAGACTCAAGTGGCCAAGCTGTGCCGTCTGCTCTCTCCTTTGCTGGTCCTCTCCTCTGTGACCCGCTCTTAGCTGCCAATTCTTTTGGCTTCTCTTCTTTGCATGTTGGCTGCTGACCTTTGGTCTTTGGTTCTCGGCTGCTGTCCACAGCTGCTGGGGTGCCAAGGGATGCTGCTTCTCTGGCAAGACTTTTTAAATTTCTTTCTGCCCCTTTTTCTAGATTTGGGGCTTTCTGAATGTTTGAAGATGCCAGAAGGGTTGTCTCCAAATAGTTGTGGCTCTATTTCTAGAATTCCCCCTGGACTCTTATTTAAAGTGAAAATATTGTTCGAGAGGAAGAGTCTTGGTTAAAAAAGTTCAAGTAGATCAGGCACTCTAGAGGACTTGTCTTTGTCAAGAACAGTGAGTTTAAAAATAGTCCTTCCTCTCCTCCTTACTTCGTGCTCATCATCTGTGTCAAAGTACGGTAAATACTGAGGTGTTGAGGTAGGTTCGATTGGACCCGAACAGAAGATTGCACTTCTTGAACCAGGGCCTTCCAGCCATAGTGGACGAATGCACCGTTTGCATCTTTGCCATTGGTCATGAATACTGACAGATCTTTCTGAAACTGATTGCTTGCTTTAGTCCCACTTGGTCAGTCAAGACATAGAATTTGATCAAGAAACAATTAATTTGTTAGAGGTTCGATACTTGCTGTTTAGTGGTTGCTTGCACTTTGTATGTTGTTCATTGTATAATCAGGAATTTCTTTGTAAATGTTTGGTTTCAGGCTGGTTGGAAAGAAAATCATGCAACATTCATGAGTGAACTAAAAAATCTTCAGGCTTCTGGACTGACTACTCTTGGTCAGGCTCTAAGATCCTCATTTGATTTGTTAAATCTCAATAGATTAATATCTGGAATAGACAATTATGGACAGGTAAAAAAAACTTTGAGTGAGTACAGCTAATTTATTTTGGTGACTTGGGGTAAGGGTTTAAAATTGGGCATGGTTACGGAGTTTTCTGCTACTTCTTGCAACTGTCAAAAGGAAGTCTGTGTCTTTCAAATACCTGCTGTAAAAAAGATCCCTCTTTTGGGGTGGGGGGTCCTTGTATGGGGCTTGATCATAACATACATAGTGAAAATTGTCTCCCCATCAGATCATCAGATATCTGAGAATGGGATGAATAAAGTGCTGAGAAACATTGGAATGAGGCCATTAATGAGAAATTTTCAGTGTCCTGAACTCCCTTGTCTCTCCCAAATTCAATGGAAAAGCTCTAGAATAAGAGAAAGGCAAGATAGCATCTGGTGCTCCTGTTGTCCTTACTCTAGAAAACTCTGCACACAATAACCAGAGTCAGTGTCCCGGCCCCAGAGCGTAAGTCACTACTGTCCCCTAGTCCTTGCAGGATTTTGACTAAAGCGAATGGATTTACAGGTGTGGAGGCTGCTGCCCTAATAAGATCTTTAATATCTTTCTTTTATGATGACTTGGAAAGCAGAGGGAGAGGAGTATTTGGATGTTATGGTTTGGGGAGGTCCCGAATGATACAAATTCCTCACTTTTTTCTGAATGTTAACCCCAGCAGGGATCCTTATTTTGACTCCCACCCGCTTCAGTCCCCAATCTTTCCCTTATTAATCCAGGCAAATTTTATCACACTCTTGAGAGATCCCTAGCAAGGCAAATGTAAAAAAAATAAAAATTTAAATACAATTTTAATACTTTACATGACTCTAATACTTTTTAAATGTATTTTAGGGGAGAAATCCATTTTTTTTAGAACCATCTATTTTAATTACCATCACAGATGGAAACAAGTTAACAAGTACTGCTGGTGTTCAAGAAGAGGTGAGATTTCATTTTTTTTTTAAGTTTTGTTTAAATGGCAGAGAACATGCCGCCGTTTCTGTGGGAGGCCCGCATTGCCAGTTAAAGAATTAGTTTGATCAAACCTTCCATCTTCACGGGTCCTGAAAGACTATCGAGTCCATGAGAGACAAGTGACCCTTTTAACTCTTTCTTCACTGTCGCATGGGTTGTGATGATGAAACTTCTCAACTTTTCCCTTATCAGCTTCATCTCCCTTTGAATTCTCCTCTGCCCGGAAGTGAACTAACCAAAGAACCTTTTCGTTGGGATCAAAGGTTATTTGCCCTGGTGTTGCGTCTGCCTGGATTGGCGTCCACGGAACCAGAGCAACTAGGGAGCGTACCGACTGATGAGTCCGCCATCACACAGATGTGTGAAGTCACCGGAGGTATTGACAATAGCTCATATTTCTAAAGGAAGAATCCAGGGCAGCAGGGTATGGTTTCTCTCAAGCACCATATTCTGTCTTGTCTTGCTTTCCTTCAGGATCTTTTAGCTCTGTTGCTTCTGCTCATCGTGAGTGTGAGGTCTGCTTCCAATGTAGTTGTAGTTATGATCAGTTCAAGATATATTCTAGGATTTCAAATGCTTATATCATTAAGTCGTATTTGATTTGATCAAACTCACACTGTTTGTTCTTCCTTTTGGTATAGGTCGCTCCTACTGTGTTAGAACACAAAGGATGTTGAATCAGTGTTTAGAATCTCTAGTTCAGAAAATTCAGAGTGGTGTAGTTATTAACTTTGAAAAAACGGGACCAGATCCACTTCCTGTTGGAGAAGGTACAGTAGATGACTTTGTTTGTTTTTTGTTTTTTGTTTTTTTAACCCTAGAGAATGGTCTGAGACAAGGAAGATATTAAGCTTATAATAGACATGGTCTTTACTATCTACACACATTCATGGGGTTGCAAACATCCATCTAAACAGCTGCCATTCATTCACTGCCTGGGTGGTCACATTCTAACAACTTTAATTCAGTGTCAAATCTTCTTACAACAGTTCTTCCTATTCTCCACCCTTTTCGTAGCCCCTGGTCCCAGTCTGGGGATACGCTCTAATTCACCTCTCGAGTTACGAAATATCTGGAGAATCACTTTGGAGTGCCACTTAATCAGTAACTTGGGTGTTGGTCTTGTGAGCCTCAGATGTGCCAAGCCACTTTTATGAAATCTTTGTCACCACATGTCAGCAAGAGATTGTGAATGTTTGTCCAGAAACACTTAATACCCTATAAGATCCTACACTGGGATTTTCCCGGCCACTTTTTAACTACCCAAACTTTTCTCCTCAAGTGACATTTTACAGAATTGAGGAAGGATGTGTTCTCTTGTTAATGATTGATGGCTCACCTCCATGTTTTCTGTTCGTTACCTTACTGTGAGGTGGGAGCTGTCCTATGAAAAGCCTGTTGGATTCGATGTCCTGTAAATAGCTCAGATTTTCTTTCCAGCTCCATTTCCCCTTTCTCTAGGGTTCTTAGCCTTTGAGAGTCTGTCGAAAGCTAAGAACTCTCTCTTCAGAAAAATGCACATCTCCAGAATTGTGAGCTCAACTTTGGGGGGGGGTCTCATGGTCCCCTGAAACCCTTTCATGTATTCCCTAGAGATCCATGGACCCCAGTAAATCTCCCTGTCTAAAGTAATTACTTGTTTAAAGTAATGCTTAAATAAGTAAATCAAATGACCAGTAATTTAAGAAATATGACTCAAATCATAAAAACGTCTTTTTTACAAATATAGACTATGGAATCATTGCATTAAAGTTTATGTAATTCTGCCTTGCCCTCTTTTGGGGGGCAAATGAAATATGCCAGTTTAAATAATTAAAATACATTCAGGATACATCCTTCAGGATTATACAATGCCCAGTTTCCATGGAATTTTCATGGTGGATGGGGAAACTGTCTTGAATTAGTCCACAGTAAACTTGATGCATTTGCTATATGTTCCCTCCCCCAAACTATATATGTAGATTGTACTGTCAACATTCCTCTATCTTTGAGTGAATCTGGATTGTTTGTATTTTGCCTTGGTCATTGGATCTGTTTATTAAGGAATACTTTTTTTGTTGTTGTTCATCTAATTGGGAATTGAAAGAAAATCTAAACAGAATTTATGACCTATTCCACTGGATCCCCCAAATGTAAAAGCTATACCAGGGGATGAGCCATTTCATTTCCCTAATCTGGAAAAATAACTCTAGGGGTTCGGCATATAGAACTTATGTGTCCAGATTCAGAAAATTGAAAACTAATTTTATAATAGTTTTCCATATAACTAGGTGTTTCGGACATATTTAAGGATGAGGGTGGGGTGTTGGATTAGAGGGATTGATTAGATGAAAAAAATGCTAGACAGAACATTCAGAAATCCCAATAGAGTCTTTTAGTTCTTTCGTTTTTCACGAATTACTGTTTTGGCTTCTTTCGTACTTAGCTTCTAGCTGAAAAATTTGTGCATGAAGATCAGCAGCTGTAAAAAGAAATTGATGCCTTAGTGTCTGTCTTTGTTGTTTAACTTTTAGATGGACTTATGGATTCATCCAGGCCAAGCAATTCATTTTCTGCTCAACCATGGCATAGTTGTCATAAGCTCATTTATGTACGACCTAACTCTAAGACTGGCGTTCCTGTTGGACATTGGCCAATTCCAGAATCTTTTTGGCCAGATCAGAATTTACCTTCACTAGTAAGTGTCATAAAACAAAAAGGTAAACATCATTCTGGATTTTCAGTTTGCTGATTACAGTGACTCTTGTAAAATGGCTTTGAGGCTTTTATCTCTGGCTTTCGGAAGTCTAAGCTTGTACCTAAAAGCCTTTTGCCACTTGAACTGCCCACTTTGGATGGAAAAGCAAAGCATTGGGTTTTTTTTTTTTTTTTTTGCTTTTTTGTTTTTTTTTTAAGATTTTATGTATTTATTTGACAGAGAGAAACACAGCTAGAGGGGAAACAGAAGCAGGGGGAGTGAGAGAGGGAGAAGCAGGCTTCCTGCCTAGCAAGGAGCCCGATGTGGGGCTCGATCCCAGGACTTCGGGATCATGAACTGAGCTGAAGGCAGATGCTCAACGACTGAGACACCCAGGTGCCACAGCATTGTTATTTTTGATGGTGTCGCAGTCGTGGCTCAGTTTTTATTTCCCAGCGGCTGACGTGTTTGACATGGGAAACACCATGTCTAAAGAGTGCTAGCATTGCTTTTCATGTACATCCTCAGGAAATGAAAACTTAGCTTGTACCTTGCATAGGTTCTAGAAACACATTCAAAACAGAAGCTCTTCTTCTGCTTCCTCCCAGGGAGTCATTAGACAGGTAGTGGAACGCTGTGGACCTGCTTTTCATCTTTTTTGTACTCCGTGGACTTGCGTTCCTTGGCAGTGTACCTTTCAGTGATGGATAATTAAGCAATATTTTAAAAATGATCTCTAAGTGAGGGCTTTTCTTTTGGTTCACTGCATTTGGGAGAAGCGAGTTTGACATTGTAGTTGCTCCTAGTACCAGATGAATTGGCTTTTTGGGGTAAGGGATGTCTGCTAATGAGGGAAAGCATATGAAGCTCACTCTCCCCTCATTTTCCTGCCCTTAGCCTCTGCACAAAGGCCAGAGTGATCCTTCTTGTGTGGGGGGAGGGGCACAAAAAATGACCGTGCCTTCAGTTCAACACCTTCGTAGTTCAGCCAATCTACATTCTGTGTGCGTTTTAGAAATTTCTGTCATGAACTGTATTTTCTTCTGGGTTACTCCCTTCCTTCCTTCCTTCCTTCCTTCCTTCCTTCCTTCCTTTTTTCGGATTTTATTTATTTATTTGACAAAGAGAGAGAGAGACAGTGAGAGAGGCAACACAAGCACGTGGAGTGGGAGAAGGAGAAGCAAGCTTCTCACTGAGCAGGGACCCTGACTGGGGCTTGCTCCTAGCAGCCTGGGATCATGACCTGAGCTGAAGGCAGACGCTTAACTATCTCAGCCACCCAGGCTCCCCGTGGATTACTCTTTTTAGGCTCCTTTTTTTTTTTTTCAGGAGAGGCCATGAGGATATAGGACTGAAGAGCCACTTCCGCTCCTGCTGTGGGAGAGGGTATATCTCCTCTGCCTTCCGTTGCTCTTAGCTCCAAACCCCAGAGTGAAAATTTCAGTTACGAATATATGTCATTATTGCTACTGACAGGGTTTCACTTGTGTGTTTATGGCTTTAAAAAAATCAGTTTAAATTTAAGAAACCAGAAATATTTCTCAGGTTTAATTAAAATGAAAATCAGCGCGGGTGCCTGGATGGCTCAGTCGATGAAGTGACTGACTCTTGATGTCAGCTCAGGTTGTGATCTTAGGGTCATGAGATCGAGTCCCATGTCAGGTCTCCATGCTCACTGCAGAGTGTGCTTGTCCCTCCCCCTCTCCCCCTCCCCCCATGCTGGCATGCTCTTGCACACTCTCACTACCTCTCTGTCTTTCAAATAAATAAATAAAGTCTTCAAAAAGAGAAAATCAGGGAAAAGTGGAATGAAGGAAATTCCAGCTAACTCACATGTCACCCCTGTTACCATCCCTCCAGCTTCAAAAGCACATTTTTAAAAAAGATTTTATTTATTTATTTGACACAGAGAAAGACAGCTAGAGAGGGAACACAAGCAGGGGGAGTGAGAGGGAGAAGCAGGCTTCCTGCAGGGAGCCCAGTGTGGGCTCGATCAATCGGGGACTCTGGGATCAAGACCTGAGCTGGAGGCAGCCGCTTAACCACTGAGCCACTCAGGCTCCCCTAAAAACACATTTGATGGTTGTTTTCTTCAGCTCCCAAAACATCTTGTATGTGTGTAAATCGCAAAGACAAAGGAGCATGTTTTTTCCTCTTTATAAGGCAAACGGAGATGTTTTGTCATGGATGTATTAGCCCGAGAGATCTCTTGGAAGAAGAGGGGGAGCCACGTTTCACCCTTGGCCCTGATACTTGTCCTATCGTCTCATCTCTTCGGCTTGCTTTCACTGCCATCGTCTGTCTCCCTGGTGCTCTCCATTCCCCACAGACTAAACCTGTTAAGCAGCCTTGGCCCTCAGCTGTTCCGAGGCAAGCATGCGGGTGTGCGAAGTGCTGCGAAAATTCAGCTTGGAAGGAAATTTCCACTGGTCCCGAGTGTCGGGACTGGCTCATTTTTGGTACCTGTCTTGCCCTTCCCATGGCTTCACAATTTTTCTGCTTGCTTGTTAGTGTCTAGCCCTCTCATTAGCTCATTAGGCAGCTTTGTGGATTTCTTCTTCCCTAGCAGCGTCTGGACTATCTGTAACCTCATGGTACAAAGGAATGAAGGGCAAGTCATGCTTGGAGGTTGCAAAGTGGATCTGAAAATCGGGGTTCATCCTGTGGAGCATTAGTGACTTCCTAACCATATTCAAAGCACTTATTATCTTTGCTTCACTGAAATTGTAGTTATGAGTGTTCTAATTTACCTTTCCTCCTCCCAATGCCAAAGAGATGGTAGAGCCAGAGAATCCGTGTGCCCTTGCCCGATGGGCGCTGTTGGCGATGTCCTCTTTTTCAGAGCACTGGTGTATAGCTCAGCAGACGGTTTCACAAAATACGAAAGGGGCTGTGGGATTTGTCAGAAACATAGACTCACTTTGATAACGGACTTTATCTTCCCCTCTTGTCTTTTAGCCTCCACGAACATCTCATCCTATTGTGAGGTTCTCCTGCGTAGATTGTGAGCCAATGGTAATAGACAAACTTCCTTTTGACAAATACGAACTTGAACCATCGCCCTTAACTCAGTATATCCTGGAACGAAAGTCTCCCCATACCTGCTGGCAGGTACTTACCCTTACCTGGTGGCCTTCATTCGAACTTGACAGATTAGAAGTACAAGATCATTTTTTAAAAACGTTTTTCTTTAAATTCCAGGTAGTTAACAGTGTAGTGTAATACTAGTTTCAGGTGTACAAGATATTTTTGATACAAAAAACTACTTTTTGTGTTAGTGTCATGTAACCAAACTTTTCTTCCTGTACAAAGCACATCAGCGTATATAACGTGGATTTTACTTGGATGCAACAAATACACGTGTTACCGGCTCTTCCGAGTGTTACACTTCAGCGGGAAGGGCTTGCTGGTGTATTCACAGACTCGCCTTTGGATATTAGTTTGTAAAAATCCAGACATGGCAGTCATACAGCGCTTCTATTTGGATATAATAAAGAACTCCTACGCTGGAAGTATGTTTGTTCTATTTCTAAATGCCAGCACCATATAGCGATCAGTGATTGTTAGGTTCTATTTACACAAGAAACACTTTGAGACTGCCGTCTGTTTCATCCTACAATGTGAGATTATTGCTACTAGTTGTCTTTAAGCTACTTTAATTCTCCAAAGATGCTAAAACTGGGTAGGAGAAAAGGAACACACTTGAAGCAAGATTGTAGAAGTGTAAGAAACAGAACAATCTCATAAATATAATATTGAGTGGAAGAAGCCAGACATCAAAGATCCCATATCCTCTGATTTCATTTTATCTACACTTGAGAAGAGGCCAAGTGGACTGACTGTGTCAGAAATTGGGTTGGTGGTTTCTCTTGAGGGTGCAGAGCAGTGGCCGGCAAGAGACACAAAGGGATTTCTGGTCATGGTCTCTTTCTTGACCCGGATGCTGATGACACATGTGCTTTCACATTGTGAACATTCATTGAGCTCTATACCCAAAACTCACACACTTTTCTGAATGCCTGTTTATGTTACAGTACAATACCCTGGAAATGTGCTAGGAATGTAGAGATACAGGTGATAGAATGTTAACTCAAAACCATGATAGGAGGTTGACTTCATAAATTGACACAAATTTTGCAATAAAAGCAAATATAGTTACAAATCGTACCTTTTCCCTAAAAAGAAGCCCTCTTTTCTGTATAGCACATTTCTTGTAAAGCTGCTCTCCAAGGCATGTAAGACATCCTGCCCTTGCTTCCTGCACCACCCCTCAAATATGCCATATGCCTCCTCTCCTCTACCTTATGTGACTTTGCTTTCGTTTGAAGGCAAGGAATTAGTGGGAGTGAAAAGGACTAAGATGAACCAGGAGCCAGAAAATTTGGCTAAATCATAATGGAGGCTGGATTCCAATCCTAGCTCCCTAGGTTTGCCACCAATTATGTGGGCTTTGAACTCTGCCCCCCACCCACTCCGTTCTATGAATCTGCAGATGATAGGAATTTGGAAAAACTCAGGGGGCTTATGAAAAGTGAGGAAACAAGGAAGGAAGGGAGGGAAGGAAGAAAGAGAAAGGGAGAAAGACAAACAAAAAAGAGCTTTTCTCCTCTCATGGGCCTCCTAGGTCTGACTCCTGATGGCTGTGCATAACATTTTTAATCTTTTATGATCATTTCCCCCCTCTTCTGTTATACATACTTGGGAGATGGGAAATCTACCATGTGTTAGTACACGTTTTTGTTTCTGTTGAGGTTCAAATTATGACATGAAATCTAGTAGATGAGTCCTGTTTTATAGGCACCAACACGACTTACTGTTTTGAGGGGTCACAAATGACACAGAAAAGATTTATTCTTAGCTACAAGTAAATATAACAAGAATTTAGTTACCCGGGAGGTTTGATATGGCTGGTACTAGGAACTAGCAAGGTAAATGGATTCTGTTTGCCATCAGGGTTTGATTTTTGTCTTCAATGATCCTGCTGAAGGAGTTGGGAAGGGCAAAGGTCTAGGTCCCTACAAATCGATACCGGTGCCCTAACTTGGGCCAGAGAGGAAGTGGGGAACAGAGAGAAAGCATGGTAGCCAGAGGACTTCAGCCCAGTATATTGAGTGTACAGGACCTGACTGTTTAATATATATCTAATCAGGATCATTAGCGAGGAATAAGATAGTAGTCACATGGAATAATGATTAATTTTTAATAGTCTTTTTAAAAAGATTTTATTTATTTATTTGACAGAGATTACAAGTAGCAGAGCAGCAGGCAGAGGGAGAGGGAGAAGCAGGCTCTCTGCTGAGTAGGGAGCCTGACGCGGGGCTCAGTCCTAGGACCCTGGGATTATGACCTGGGCCGAAGGCAGATGCTTAGCCCACTGAACCACCCAGGCGCCACAAGATTAATGTTTTGATAGTTACTGGATGTTTGCTCTGCCAGCATCATTTAGAAGAGAAAATGCCTTCCAGATTGAACCAAAGCATCTCCTTGCTGCCTCCAAGTAATTAGCACTGGTGTCCAGCTCATAATAGGCTACTTGATAAATATTTACTGGATGAAAAATGAGTAAACGGGTAGAGGAATGGGGGCACCAAAAGTGAGCAAAGCCCGTTTAAAGTCCATTGTTTGTTTTCATGGCTGGTATCACTTAGTGGTATTTCAGCCTCGTTTGCCATTGTGCTAACCAAGTAAATATTTGGATATTGTTGATGTAGCCCGTGGTCTCCGAATAGTGACCACAGAGTCTGGTTTCAGTTCTTAATGTAATGTATAAAGAATTGCAATCTGAACATTCTTATTTAGTATGGCCTTTGTGGACATAACCCTAGGCTAAAAGCACGATTGCCGTTTTTACATTATAGTTAAGCTGTATCTTAGATGTCATTCTGGAATGTTGCTGGGAGGTTGGTTTCACATAAAATCCTCATTGTCATAACCATGTCTGACTTCATGTTCTTAGGTATTCGTTACTAGCAGTGGAAAATACAATGAACTTGGCTATCCATTTGGTTATTTAAAAGCCAGTACAACTTTAACTTGTGTAAACCTCTTTGTGATGCCGTACAACTACCCGGTTTTACTCCCTCTTTTAGGTAAGTAAAGTTATATGCCACTCCATCATCTTTAAAACATAACAGAAATAAAAAAATAGAACAGGCTATGCATTTTAAATGGACTCAAGGAGTAACTGATACCAGGATATAGAAAAGGCTAAACACGGGTTTGGAAGGATAGAATTTGCATTGTTTTCTGTTCTGTTCGTTTTGTTGCTGTTGTTGTTTGTTTTGTTTTTCTGTGTTTTTATGTTTTTCGTGGTGGTTTTTTTTTTTAGGCCAATGTCTCCTGCTGCTCTTTAGGTACAAGAACCAGTGCTGCGCTCCGCTCCCCCCGAGCACTCTGTTTCAAGCGACTTGGCTTTTCCTAATTTGGGACCCAGAGTTCCATGATTGGGTTAATGTCTCAAGAATCTGATGGTTTTCTCCAGAAAATAGGATAGGGCTTCTGTGGGGGATACTGGCTCCCACTTGTTCCCCCATAAAGGAATCTTAAATGCTCGGGAGGCATCTGTGTTAGGCAAGTTAAGGAATGAGGTACAGAGTCAATTCTGCAATCACTGTAGTCATAGAAGCTGTCGTTTCCATGGTAAAATTCTACAAGGAGCAAGTCCAGGAGCAGCTACTGAGATATCACTGAATGTGTGTAGAGATTTTTTTTTCTCATTGAAAGAGGTGCATCTGTTTGGAACAATATAGTCGTAGCACGTGGTATCCTTCTAGTTGTAAAGTTGGGATCATTTTTATTTGATGGGGCTACTTAATTTTTGCAAACAGTTAAACCTTTGAGTTGTAATCTAGTCATTAAAAGCATAAGATTTCTAGTGCTATAAATAGTATTTGTACTAAGTATACTTAAAAAGCAATTCTTTCTCCACTTAGACTGTTAATGGTGTTATTTTTCTGTTTTTTAAGACTACCTTTTATTTTCAGATAATTGTAGAGTCACATGCAATTGTCAGAAATAATAAGAATGCTGGGGAAAACAGTATGGATATTCCTCAAAAAATTTAAAAAAACAGGAAAAAAGAGTTAAAAATAGAACCTACCCTATGGTCCAGTAATTGCACTACTAGATATTTACCCAAGGATTACTGTAACGCTAATTCAAAGGGGTATGTGTACCCCCATGTTTAGAGCAGCATTATTTACAGAAGCCAAGATATGGAAGCAGTCTGCATGTCCATCAATAGGTGAATGGATAACAAAGAGGTGGTATGTCTATACAATGGAATGTTACTCAGCCATGAAAAAGGAAATCTTGCCATTTGCGACTATGTGGATGGACCTAGAGAGTATAATGCTAAGTGAAATAAATCAGAAAAAGGCAAATACCATATGATTTCACTCCTATGTGGAATTTAAGGAGCAAAACAAATGAGCAGAAAAGACAGAGAGGCACACCAAGAAACAGACTATTAACCATAGAGAACACACTGCTGGTCACCAGAGGGTAGGAGCAGGGGGATGGGGGAAACGGGAAGAGCTTTAAGGAGTCCACTCATAATGAGCACCGGATATTGTATGCAGGTGCTGAATCACTAAATTCTATACCTGAAATGAATATAATAACACTGTATGTTCACTAACTGAAATTAAAATAAAAACTGAGGGGCGCCTGGGTGGCTCAGTTGGTTAAGCGACTGCCTTTGGCTCAGGTCATGATCCTGGAGACCCGGGATCAAGTCCCACATTGGGCTCCCAGCTCGGCAGGAAGCCTGCTTCTCCCTCTCTCACTCCTCCTGTGTGTGTTCCTTCTCTGGCTGTGTTTCTCACTGTCAAATAAATAAAATCTTAAATAAAATAAAATAAATAAAATAAAATAAAATAAAATAATCAAATATAAAATAAAATAAAAAAATAAAAAAACCCTGAAATTTAAAAAAAAAGAAACAATAAGAGAGAGGTGACACTAACAATAGAGAGAGGTGACACTAACTAAACAATAAGAGAGAGGTGGTGCACAGGCAGCAGAAGCAGAAATAAATACATGGGGCTCCATCAAACTTAAAAACTTTCATGCAGCAAGGACCGTAATCAGCAGAGTGAAAGGGCAAGCTACGGAATGGGGAAAGATTTTCAAATCATGGATCTGGTCATTTTGGCGGTGCGTGTGTATCTATTTTCTGTTATCCAGGCTGGGTGATTTCTCCTGTTCTCTTTTCCAGTTTACTGATGGTTTCCTCTGTGCCCTTCATTGTGCTTTTGAGCTCACCCGTTGAGTTTTTTATTTTGGTTATTGTCTTTTTCAGTTGTAAGATTTCCATTGAGTTCTTTACATCTTCGCCTTTTTCCTTTCTCTTTCTTTGATGAGGCTTTCTGTTTTCTCATTTGTGTCATGCCTGTTTCTAATTGCTTGTTGAAACATTTTTTTAAATGCTGGCTCCTTTTACATCTTTATTGGATATTTTTAATGTCTCTGTCATTTCAGTGTTGCTATTTCTTGATAGTCTTTTGAATGTGTTTTGAGATCTTTCTGGTTCTTGGTACGAAGAGTGATTTTCCATTGAATCCAATGCCTTTTCAGTATTGTGTTGTGAGTCTTGATCTTATTTAAGCCTTCTAGTTCAGCTTCCTCTCACACTCCTGGCAGAGATTGCAAGATACTGCCTCCTTAGTGCCAGGAGCTGGTAGAAGTCCAGGTTCCCCGCTTGGCCCCTGTTGACATTCACGGCGGGGGGTTGGGGGGGCTCATAATCACTGCTGTTGAGGGCAGGGCAGGCAGTCTGGATCCTCACTAAAATGATACATCACTGGGTGGGAGAAGTAGGAGTTCCTTGTTGCTCTTCCCACGTGATCTCTATTGACACGGCAGGGGTGCAGGCGGCCTTATTACCGCAGAGCAGTGGAAGAGTTCTGTAGAACGATTAGGGGCTGAATTCCAGGATCTCATCTTTGGTCTAAACTTAGCCTGCCTTCCAGATTATTAGGTGAAAGTGCTCCTAACCAGGGTGGCTGTTGTCCCAGTGGAAACTGAGATGTACAGCTCTTCACAATAGCGAGAGCTGCTCTCTAAGCCTGGGCTTTGCTAGTCTTGTGGGTAATAGAGGTCAGGTGTGGGGATGGCCTAAATAGTCACATGTTGCCCACTCTCATACTCCCCAGTACTAGGTAAGATCAACTCCTGGCCCTGTCTGCTTGGACATCTCTTAGTCTGCCTCTTCCCCAAATGCCAGGTTCCCCTTCTCCCTGCAGTGTCTTCCATCATCAGAAGTACATGTGCCATGTCTGTCTCTGGTCCTCCTTAACCTCTGACACCAAGGATCCAATCCTGCCTAAAGCATCACCATCTGCAAACGTCCCAAACTGGAAATCCCAGACGCATCTTTGATTCCTCCCTCTTCCCCAGTGCCAGGCATCCATTTGAGGGTCAGTCTGTCCTTGATTCAGTTCCCATTCTGCCCTGTGGCTTTAAATATCCACTTACATGCTTTTCTATAACCTGTGTCTTCCCAGGGAGCACGGGGTTTTTCACACCCTTAGAGGCTGGAGGTCCTTATGCCCCCAAATCCCAAACTTGCATTTTGTGTTGAGTTCTGAAATAGACACTCTCAACATTTCCACCATTACTTCACTTTCTGGGTTGTGTAGCTTCATAGTGTTAAGAGTATGGACTGTAGAGTACCACCTGGGTGACTCAGTTGGTTAAGTGTCCCAACTTGTGATTTCAGCTCAGGTCATGGCCTCAGGTCATGGGATTGAGCCCCGTGTCAGTCTCCTTGCTCGGTGGGGAATCTGCTTGTGAGTCTCTCTCTCCCACTCTCCCTCTGCCCCTTCCCCCTCTCTCAAATAAATAAACAAATCTTAAAAAAGAAAAAAGTATGGACTGTAGAGCATAGCTGCCCTCATATGGATCGTGGCTTTGCCATTTGCTGGCTTTGTGACCTTGGGTAAGATACATAACTTCTCTGTACTTTACTTCTTTCCTCTGTAAAATGGGCATAACGATAGTACACATCCCAAAGGCATTTAGTTGGGATTAAATGGATTAATGCAGTTCAGGGTGCCTGGGTGGCTCAGTCGTTAAGCATCTCCCTTTGGCTCAGGTCAGGATCCTGGAGTCCCTGGATTGAGTCCCACATGGAGCTTTCTGCTCTGCGGGAGGCCTGCCTCTCCCTCTCTCACTCGCCTTGCTTGTGTTCCCTCTCTAGCTGTGTTTCTCTCTGTCAAATAAATAAATAAAATCCTTTTTTTTTTTAAAAAAAAAAGAACTGGGATTGGTGTAAAAAAATAAAATTCAGCTCCATATTAAGAGCAGTTCTGATCAGGAGAACAAAAAGAAACAGAGGCACAAGAAGGCCACGTGGTTTCTCAAAGCTCACTCTGCTAAATGTGTGCCTGAGCCTGGGGCTCAACCCCCCCCCCTTTTTGCAGCAGGAAATGAGAAACGAATGGAAGGGAAAATGTTAGTAGTTTTTGAGGTGTGGGCAGTATCACTTTAATCTCCTACACTCTGATCTCTTTGTCTTTCAAATGTTGACTAGCTGACTGTTTATGACGTCTTCAGTGTCCCATCCTAATACACCGCCATGGACATCATTTCCTGCCCCGCAGAGAATGTGACTCAAGCAGCCTTACCCCCAGTAGCTCTCTATCCTTAATCTAGGCTGTGGAACATTCTCTTTCTTCCTCCCCCATTTCAAAAACTCCGACAAGAAATAATTAGACTAAATTAGACTAATTGGTGGAATCGTTGCAATGGGCATTGTTTGAAATTCTAAGACTATTCTTGACTCTCATTATCTAATCTATTTATATCTAGATGTCTCCCCAGTCTTGTGGTATTTCAATTTGTCAGTTTCCAAAAATCTGCTTAATTCCCAACAGACTCCACATAAAGACCCAAGTATAACAGCATATTTTCACCGTCTCCCGTTCCTTTCTGTCAAGATATGAATGGTCTTTAAAGGACCTGCGTCTTACAATGAACCAGAAATCTCTTCAGATCTGTTTTTCTTTGTTCTTTCTACCCTGCACCAAAAGAACAAAAGACCCACATTTTATGACTTTGTAAATTCATTGAAATTAGTTTCGGCAGGGGTGAATAATTTACTCTAGCAGTAAAAGGAAGAAAATGTGTAGTTGCTTTTCTTAACTAAAGTAATTCAGCATTTCATAGAATAGACCTATTTGTAGAGAAATTATGCATATGGCATAGGGATGCTGTAGTCCTTGGACGTAAAGCATTTGGATTTTTTTGGATGAGAGCCAACTTGAAGAAACAAAATAGACGATGAATTTAAAATATCTTTGGCATTTGTATTAAGTGTGACAGCTTCCTGTTGATGTCTGGCAATATCAATTTTGAATTAATATACAAATGTATTTTTTCGTACCCTCAGAAGGAGATAATGATGAGACTTGGAAATTTCCCTGTAGTATCTATATGCATTTAGATTTTTATTTTTATTTTTTATTTTTTTAAAGATTTTATTTATTTGACAGAGAGAAACACAGCGAGAGAGGGAACACAAGCAGGGGGAGTGAGAGAGGGAGAAGCAGGCTTCCCGCCGAGCAGGGAGCCCGATGTGGGACTCGATCCCGGGTCTCCAGGATCATGACCTGAGCCGAAGGCAGTCGCTTAACCAATTGAGCCACCCAGGTGCCCCTCCATAACAATTTTTTACCTTGAAATTTTTTCAAACACATGCCTGTGTTTTCTGTTGTTGTTGTTGCCTCTCGTTTGCTTGTTTGTTGTATCTGTTTTTTTCCCTTTCTTCTCTCTTCTTTCCTTTATTTTTTCTTTTACATATACATATAGTTATAAGCTTCAAGGTAATCCTACATCCCTATTCAATACTACCCCTATATACAACCAGTACTAATCTCCCTATATCTTTAGAAAGTGGGCTCCTCCAATAATAATAACAAGACAAACTCGGGAGGATCTGAAATCCTTTCCTTGCCCACAAGGAGTGTCTGCCCTCACCTTCCCACCCTAGTCTGTCAGTGTTTCTGTGTAATTGTTTTTGCCTTTGTAACATAAATACTGGTCTTGGGGGTCATTCAGGTTGAGCTTAGCTTTTTGATCTCTTCATTTACTCTTGATGGCCTTTTTCTTTACCCTGTAGTAGTTCTGTACCATATAAATCCTACCACTGGGCCCCACTCTGGCAGGGGTTTCTTTTCTTGCTTCCTTTCTCCCTTTCTCTTGTTTCTTTCTTCTTCCTTTTCAGTCAGCCACCCAGGCGCCTGCATTTAGATTTTTTAAACAACTAAATTTAAGTTTGAAAAATGTAAGGGATGTCTGCTCATTTAAGGATGGTGTCTTTAAGGGTATTAACGCACACGGTATTCAAGAAACCTAGTTAGTTGTAGAGTTTCGAACTTCAACATCTCCACTAGCTTGTACTAGTGCCATGACCTAATTGTTAACTAACATTTGACACACCCAGCGTTTGGCTTGAGATGCCTGACCACTGAAATGGAAGAAATAAAGGTGGGGTGAGAGGGGTTGGGGGGTGGGGAGTAGGACTAAACAAAGTATAGGTGAATCTAAAGCCTAGTCTCTTTACGACACCCTTCATTGATTTATTTATTATTATTATTTTAAAGATTTTATTTATTTATTTGACAGAGAGAAACACAGCTAGAGAGGGAACACAAGCAGGGGGAGTGAGAGAGGGAGAAGCAGGCTTCCCGCCAAGGAGGGAGCCCGATGTGGCGCTTGACCTTGGGTCTCTGGGATCATGACCTGAGCCGAAGGCAGTCGCTCAACCAACTGAGCCACCCAGGTGCCCCGATTTATTTAAGATCTAACATCTTAGCAGTCTGCAAATAGGCAATACAGGATCATTAACTAGGGTCACCGTGCTGTACAGTACACCCCCAGGATTTATGTATTTTGTAACTGGAAGTTTGTATCATTCGACCACTTTCAGCCGTTTCGTCTACCCCCTCTGCCCCCACCCTGCCTCTGGCCGCCGGCAATCTGTTCTCTGTCTCTGTGAGTTCGGAGTTTTGTCGTTGTTGCTTTACCACTCTCCATTCGAGTAAAAGGAAATATTCCATCAACCAGTGACCATGGATTCCCCCTCAGGTGAAAATTATGACAGTCGTGTTACCAATATGCAACAGGTCAGAAAGACTGTTCACGTGGATGAGAGTCACGGATTTAATATTAGATTTTACGTAGCTTCACAGATGGCAGAGGAATATCTAACCTGATAATCATTTTTTTTCTAGAAAAATACTGTATATAATTTTGGTAAATAGTAGCAAAAAAGACAATCAGATCAATGAGAGGTTCATCTAAAGTAATTAAAACTTGAGATGTCTAGGACACGATGTAACACATGTGGGTGGTGGATTTAGGTCTTGGAATTTAGGGCTGGAATCACATAATACTTTGGTTTTTCTCTTACAGATGACTTGTTTAAAGTTCACAAGCTTAAGGCAAATCTGAAGTGGCGACAGGCTTTTGACAGCTACTTAAAAACTCTGCCTCCGTACTACTTATTAGTATGTATTTATGTGTATATGATTCTTGTCACCAGAAATGTCAGAGAACCAAACACTGGACCCTTGAAATAAGCTCAATATTTTTATTGCTAAATATTTGTATCGCCACTGTCAAGTTATGTGTAAGAGAATTGTTTCTTTATTTTATTGCCTTTTTAACTGCCATGGTTATTTTTTTTTTATAACAACACATCTATCTATGTTTCTTTTATGAAAAGTAACCTTATGAAAGTTAGAATTTGGGGATTTAAGAAAAAAGTAGTTCTGGTTTCATGTATGATACCAACTTCCCTTTTTAACTCTAGAAATGTTCAACATGGGGTTTCCCTCTGAAAAACAACTCTGAAGGCTGGATATTGACGTTCCGCCTGTTAAATGTTTCTGAGACACAGCCCAAAGCAGGGGTGCTTTTGGGGGGAAGGGAATCCAAAAAGAACAAAAAGTTACTTGGCCTCACTTGGTTTTCCACGATTTGGGAACAAACAGTCATGATGATTTTGAACTGGTCATATAATCAGAATCAAGATGATCAAAATCATTTCAGAGGCGGATGTGGCAAACTTTCAGCCAACTTTCTAGAGGTGAAAAGGCAGAATCTTAAAGGGTACCATTGGTGTCACTGGGAGGGGAAATTGGGGTGCATTTTACCATGGCAGGAATGGGGTGCACGAAAAAATGCAGTATGAAATGATTTTATGACTTGGGAATTAAGCCTGAAAGCAATTTACTTGTTTGAATTTGCTGTTCCTTGCTCTTCTTATCCCACTGTCTTCTGATTTTGTTACTCTCTGCTTCTTACTCCTCTGCTGTATTCATTGCCACTTTTTAATGTTCCATGTTTGGTTTTATGTGCAGCACCTTGACTTCTAAGAAATGAATCATGTCCCTTTGCCCCTTATAACTGAACTTTGAGTATTTTAAGATTTATTCTATTCTTACTGTTGTGTATTTTGTTTCCTTATAGCCATTAAAGAAAGCACTAAGGATGATGGGAGCTCCAAATCTGATATCAGATAATTTAGATTGTGGACTTAGTTACAGTGTTATCTCTTACCTTAAAAAACTCAGCCAACAGGTAGTATTGGTAAAAACAAACAAACAAAAATCCTTTGCCCTCAGAAGTGCATTTCCTTATTCTTTAGTATAATTGTAATTTTTCAGATTAAATGTGTATCTATTTCTCCACTTTATGGATTAGTAATAATGTGATTCTCTATGGCTTCTAGTTTCACCATTAAATTGCAGTTAAGGGTCTGTCAGTGCCTAAGAGGGGCAGAGGCTTAGTCAAATTATCTCATGGGTCACATTTTGTCTGTCCTCAACCTAGCTTCTCCTCAAGTCACATTGGGCTAGAGCACCCCCCCCCTTTTAGGTCAGCACACAGAGGCATGGTGTGATTCAATTCTTGCCTGACATTCGTGTTTAGGCAATATAAATATCCAGATGCCTTTTTTTGGAGTCGGGAAGATGAGACTAGTGTTCCTCATGCTGGAGGGTGATAGGCCCCAAGGGGACCTGAAGAGTGGGGTTCAACCTTCTCTCTTCTTGCCCTCCATCTGTTCCTTTATACCCCCACCTCATTTACCATTATTCACCTTGTCCCTTGCCTGCCCCTCTATTAGTACCTCATCCTCCACTCACCCCTACTTATCATACTTCTCACCTCTACCTAGCCCATTCTTGCAGGATGGAAATATTTGAGAACTACTGAGTTAGAGCTTTACTGCCATACAGATGTGTTATGTTATATGACCAGTTGCTGCAGCCTTTTTACTTTCTTCTTCTGCATAAGGGTACTCCCAGGTAGGGAGCAGTACTGGTATTTGCAGTGGCCATCAGGCTTTACGTCAGATACATCTGGAAGTTGGGCCTATAGGAGACAGACAGCAGTAAGCAAAAGACTGTCAGATTTCACTAAAGAACCAAAATGACTCCACAGCTGGGGACACTGACATACCTTCTGAGAACCTGGCACAGACAGAAGGACGGTCTGGGGCTTACCAGCTCCTGCCCGGCCAGCGTGTCCATAAATGCAAGAGAAAGTAAAGGCAAACCTAGATTTCTGGTCTACCGGGTGTCCCCATGACCCTCTTTCCTCTCTGCAAATAGATTTTTGTTGTTGTTGTTAATGTTTTGTTTTGGTTATTGATTGATTGATTGACCTGTTGATTTATATATATATTTTTATTTGATGTCTACCTTAGGCCTTTAAGGCTGTGTCAGCAGGGTATGGCCACAAGGAAGAATAGTGAGCAGAGTTGAAACTCATACAAGTTCTGGGACACGTTGCTTGTGCAGTTTTCCAAATGAGATTTCGGGACCATTTCTGGAAACAGACCCTTCATTTGTTTTTCTCCCTTATTTCATAACTTAATTTTTTGCGAAAGATAATAAATGTACTTAATTCCAGTCATACTGAGAACTAGTGAATATCTCCGACCTAATCATAAGAAACTCAAAATTTTTTGGGGCTTACTGGGCATTGGCGGGATTCCTTCTTTTAGAGAAAAAAAAAGATTATTACTAATTTATAATCACTCCAATTACTAACTTAATTACTAATTTAATAACTATGTCACCAGTGTTCCTTGAACCATCTCAGATGTATGTAAATCACAAAATATGCCCAATATATTGCTGCAATACACTGTCAAGCAATATTTACCAGTGGGGTTTGTCAGTTAGAAACTTACTGAGCACACATTACATATTATTTACGTGGTAATGTTTGTTAAATTAAGCATTACTTTTTGGGGGTGGTCTGATATTAGAAATAAACAGTGTAATTTTTCCAGATATAATGCCAATCTATCTAATATGAATTTTAGGACTAGTTTACATTTATAAATACAGAGTCTCAAACCTTTATGTCTGGGTCTGAAATAAACATGTTGACTTAGACTAGATTCTACAGCAACAAAATGTTTTTTTTTAAATGTCTATGAACGGAACTCTTAGCCACAGTTTCCATTCTCTCCACGATTCAGTCATGATTTTGACACTAGACAAGAGAAAAAATTGTAGTAGGTTATTTACTTTTCTAGGCCCTCTCCCTATTTGCTGTGCCAGCACAGAGAAGCACAGGGAAATGTTTAATTATTAGTTTTTCTGTGATTAACGATGGAAAAGTTGTTCTGTGGGGTTCTTAAAGTATTACCTTAGTGATAATGTAGATCTTTTCTTAACATACTATGTATTTTCATTTTAGACCAAACTAGAGTCAGAACGAATACTAGCATCTGTGGGGAAGAAACCTCCCCAGGAAATTGGAATCAAAGTGAAAAACCATTCTGGAGGTGACGTGTCTTTGACGCACAGTAAAAATTTTAGAAAACTATTGAAAGAAATCATAGGGGGAAGTGTTCCAAGACTGACAGAATTGAATACCAAAGAATTTGCTGGCTTCCAGTTAGGGCTCTTAAACAAGGTAAACTGTGACATAAATCATTTATGTTTGTTTGAACTTGACTGATACGTTTATGTCGTATTGTTTTCATTTGGAAATGATTACGATCCTGTTTTGGACTTCCATACGGATGAGTCTAGGAATTGTCCTGCCAGCAGACGCTGATAGGGAATGAAATGTACAAGATGCCTTCCGAAGGGGGGCGGGTAATGTCTGTGAAGGATAAAGGGGAGAGAGGACAGGAGGAGGCAGAGAGAGCCTTCAGGTCATACTACTGATCTAGCACCTGTGAGAGGAGAGGAGAGGACAAGGAGGAGGATCGGGTATGAAGAGTCTCAGGCTGCAGAGCACCTGTGAGAGGCTTGGCCAGCCCTGCTCGACCCCTGGCCCCACGATTTCCCATAGACGACGTCCACGTTGGGCAGAACTGGCCAGACCAGCTGACATACTTGAAAAAGGATATTCCCAGTGCTTTGAATACTGTGTGGGTGTATTGGAATTCAGAACAAGGCCATCAAAGGCAAATTGGCCACCAGCTGAATTCTACTATAGTTAGTTATATTGACTCTCTCTCTCTTCAGTAAGATTTTAAGAGTTATGACACTTCTACATCAAAAACCTCAGATTTTTTGTTGTTTGTTCCCTTTCGAATAGGATTTGAAACCTCAGACATATAGAAATGCTTATGATATTCCTCGTAGAGGTCTTTTAGACCAGTTAACCAGAATGAGATCCAATCTCCTGAAGACGCGCAAGTTTATTGTGGGACAAGATGAAGGTAAATGAACAAAGCAGAACTTTTTGTTGATTAGGGAAACGTCAAGCCCAGCTTACATGAAGGTGCTTACTGCGTAATTGGTAGGTTATTTTGTAATGTTTTAAGGCTTTGAATGCCCATCTTTGCTGACTCCCTAAGCTCCCCAGGCACCAGTTGCTTGTCCTCACGTTTTAGGGGAGGTGTGCATTAATCGGCGTGCACACTTCAGCTCTTGTAAATGTCAAAACAGTCCCATGGGAAAGATACTGTTTTTATGCCCATTTTATGGACAAGGAAACTGGGAGTGAGCATCTTTTTTTTTTTTTTGAAGTTTTTATTTTAATTCTAGTCTAGTTAACATACAGTGTAATATTAGTTTCAGGTGCATAATTTAGTGATTCAGCATTTCCATCCAAAGACCGGGAGCTCATCACAAGTGCCCTCCTTAATCCTTGTCGCCTGTTTTACCCATCCCCCAACCCCTTCCCCTCTGGTAACCATCAGTTTGTTCTATGTGCTTGAAGCTGTTTCTTGATTTGTCTCTCTCTCGCTCTCTGTCCCTCTCGTGCGCATTTTAATAGCTAGTCCAGGTTTCATGAGTTGGAAAGTGGCAGGATCTAGGTCTGTCAGATTTTGGAAATTGTACAACCCAGCCTGCCATGATGAATTTGATCCAGAATTCCTCATTTCCATGAAAAGAATGAACTTGAGAGTGGCTAGGATAATTGGTGATGGTATATAATTCCCCTTCTCCCCTTTTGTTCATTTTAAATGGCGTCCTTTGTCTATTAAAATGAGCAAACCTTAGCCTGGCCCATCTCCTGCAATTATACACCAAGCTCTGTGGCGAGGTGAAAGCTTCTCTAGGAGAGGGCCTGTATGTAGATTTAATCACATTCTCCCAAGAACATAAAGCCTGCTAACCGAGGTTCTCTGGATGATGAGAGAGAACCATGGAGCCTAGGCTCTTTGAAATGCAGAACAAACATGGCACCTCAGGTTGGGTGGTGGGATATCAGATGTCAACCCATATTCAAACCTGGTTGGAAGCAGAAGGGAGTTGTGGTCAGCCTTGGGATTTGAGCTTGTAGCCAGTGGTGATGGTACCCCGAGGAATGAGTGGGACGAAGAGAGATGCTTTTGGATCTTTGAATTCGAGATTTTAGGCTCTTGGATGCCAAGGTCCACATTGTTAAAGCCAACTGTGATCGTGTCCTCTCAAAATAACGAGACATTGCCGACAATAGAGCATCTGTTTCTCTTCGCGTGATGTTACAGATTCCCTTCATAGTGTTCCAGTTGCACAAATGGGTAACTATCAGGAATATCTAAAGACATTGGCTTCTCCTCTTCGAGAGATTGATCCCGATCAACCAAAAAGACTTCATACTTTTGGCAATCCATTCAAACAAGATAAGAAGGTAAGATGCTGGTTTCTGGGTTGTACTACCTTGTGATATCCTTGCTATAATGACTTTCTTCTGGGCAAGCTGAATATAAATCAGAGCTTTTCCCTCTCTTTAAAAAAATAAAATAGTACTCTAAGGCTCTTTGTGAATGGATGCAAAGGTTTGTTGCTTAAAGAAAATCATAGGCCTTGATTGAGTACCGAGTAGGAGCTGGTGTTTTAAATCACATTTTATGGGCACCTGGGTGGCTCAGTGGGTTAGAGCCTCTGCCTTCAGCTCAGGTCATGATCTCAGGGTTCTGGGATCAAGGCCCGCATCGGGCTCTCTGCTCAGCAGGGAGCCTGCTTCCTCCTCTCTCTCTGCCTGCCTCTCTGCCTACTTGTGATCTCTCTGTCAAAAAAAAATAAAATATTTTAAAAAAATAAATCACATTTTATGCTCACAGTGCAGATAAGCATTCTCATCTGCCCTTTAATAAGAAGACATCAAGGTGTGCAATGGTCAGGTGGTGTGCCGCGAGTAACACGGCTGGTAAGAGCCAGGGTTTGAACCCACATCTTTCCAGCTCCAGAACCTGTGTATGCATTCCTACCTCTACACGCCAATTCCTTTAATATTGAGATCACCATTTATTTCCTATTTCCATGACTCAGATCTGTAATGCTCTATCTAGATCGTGAAGAAGTGTTCCTCTTGAAATAGGAAGTACAGGTGATGTTGCTTTATTTGAATTGCCCTACTAGATATCTAAATGTGATGTGATGTGGTGTGTGTGTGTGTGTGTGTGAGAGAGAGAGAGAGAGAGAGAGAGAAAGAGAGAGAGAGAGATGCTGAATTGACCATAGTAATCTCTCTCATAACAAAACAAGACTGGAAGGTATTCCACTTCACCCCCATCCTCAATTAATTGGAGTTTGTCTTAATCTTTTTGTGCCTTGGTCTCTTCCTTTGTAGCACTGGGGCTATTTGTTATGCTTCACTAATAAAGCCCTGTGGAGTATTGAGTGAGCGCGTGTAAATAGTGTTTCGAACATGACAGGACATGTAGTCAGGCTTTAGAAACTGCCTTGGAAATGATATTTATCATGATTTTATGAAAATACTTTTGTTTTCTTGGGTTATCCTTGGATGAAAATAGCTTTTAGCTACCCTTTTACACATCTACTCTCATCCTTGACCCCCTGAGAGTGAAAAGCCCCCACAGTGGACATATTTGAATCTCTGTGAGGTTGCTGTCAGGGAAATGACATTTTCCATCTGCCTGCCATCCACCATCTACATGTAGCATTCTGTACGGTAATAATCAATATTTCCTAATGATGTGTTTAAAGCATAGAAACACCCAAAAGGGAATCATTTCCCTTACCCAGGGTTGGTTGCGAATGGCGTGTCCTTCCTCAGAAAGGTCACTGTGGGTTTTTTTCCATTTCAGTTGACATAAGTTGCTCATTCCTCAAGCTTTCCGGGTAATTGTGCTTGTACCGTGTCTGACTTTGGCACCGTGTTCTACCAGGCAGGACTGGCAAGGCCTTTGTTGGTGGCAGGACGCCTGATCTTTAATGGAACACGTTTGTTGATGTCTTCTAGGGAATGATGATTGATGAAGCAGATGAATTCGTAGCAGGGCCACAAAACAGAGTGAAGCGTCCGGGAGAAGCCAGCAGTCCTCTGTCATCTAAGAGAAGGCGGAGTATGTCCCTGCTGTTGGCGAGACCACAAACACCACCTACTGTAACTAACCACGTGGGCGGCAAGGGACCACCCTCAGCCTCGTGGTTACCATCTTATCCAAACCTCCTAAAACCCACCCTTGTCCATACAGGTATAGAGTAGTGGTTGTGCTTTCCTTATGGCTCCTAGAGGACTAAGACACTAAGCAACTTTAGTTTCCTCTGTACTCATTTCTTTCGTATTTGCTTTTTGGTCGTTAAGAAAAACAATAATTAATCCATCCAGGTGGTAGGTGCAGGAGCGAACGGGCTCGAGAAGACCATGGCGGGGTCTGCGCTGCCTCTGTGCCCTCATGTCCCTGTCCTGCTGTCATTCAGTGCAGTCTGGCTCCACCTCTCCCTTCTGCTGCCACAGGCATCATCGGGGTCCCCCATATCTGCTGCATGTGGCCATTGCTCCTTTGTGTAATTTGACGCGGTTGTTTACTCCCTCCTCCACGGAAACTTTCACCAGTTCCTGTACACTATGAACCCTGGTTTTCTTTCCCTTTTATGGCAGCCCCTCTTGATCCTCTTTTTGTGGTTTCTCCCCTTCTCTCCCACCTGTAAATAGTGTAGGGACCCGAGGCTCTATCGTGGCCCCTCTCCCCTCCCTAGGTGATTCCGTGCAATCTTGGGCTTTCCAAGAGATACACATGTCAACAACTTGGGTATTTACCCCTCTCGACTATAGCTTTTGCTCCAAACGCCAGACTTAAATTTATCGATGGATATGGTATCTCCACCGAGGTGTCCGATAGGCAGACAAAACTCAATGGGTTTTGCATAGTCCATTGGAAAGCATCATCTCCCCTTCTCCAAAACAGCTCTCCCTGCAACCGTTCCCAGGGCATGACGCTTAATCTTAAGTGACATCATCCGGCAGTATGCTAAAACGATGTGACAGGCAGCTGTGGGAGGGTGTGGGGTTGGGAGAATGAAGCCCTGGGTTATAGTGCCTGCAGGTTTCCACCGTGTAGATAATAACACCATTATTGACATCAGGCTGTTAGCATGAGGTCACTGAGCCAGATCGGGAAGATCAGGGCATGATCCACTCACACGAGCAGTTGGGCACCAGCCCCTGCCCAGCCCGGGCACTATTATTTCCCCAGGGGTTCAGGTGAAAATCCTCGGAGTCACCATGATTTCTCTTAATTCTATCACTTCCATCCCTTAGCAAATCCAGGCAACCCGACACCCAATAGAATTCCTGTCCCGCCCTCTTTGTTTCCTTACCTCTAGTGTATGCTGCCACCATCTGTCCCTAAGATGCTATAGCAGCTTCTCATCTAATCTTCCTGCTTCCCATTTTTGGCCCCGTCTAACCCCATTAACAGTGCTGCGGCCAGAGTGCCCATGTCCCCACGGAAACCAGATGGTGCCACGTCCATCCGGAAACCTGTCGTCAACTGCTCCCGCCCTCAGAACAATCTGAGCTTCCGATGCTGGTCCACACACCCTGCATGACCTGGCCCTGCCATTCTCTCCTGCCACCACGTGTCCTCTCCATGTCTTGCTTGCTCTTTCTGCCTCTGACCTTTGCTCCATGGCCCCGGCTTGTCCCCTCCTAAGGTCTGTGCATGGCCGTCACGACAGCCAGACCTCCTCCTCTGCATGTGCACAGGTTGGCTCTGTCTCCTGGTCCTGGCTCTGCCCAGTGGTCACCTTCTCAGAGCACCCTGCCTGACCTCGCATCACAGAGGCTTCCCCTCCTGCTCTCACTCACGTCCCTGCTTCCTTCGTTCTGAGTACAAAGTCAAACCGTGTCATTCCCTTTGCCCACTGTGCACTTACTGTCTCCCTTTCCCATGAGGACGTAAGTTCCATAAAGGCACAAAGTGTTTCCCTCTGTCTCATTCCCTGCCCATC
Organism: Spilogale gracilis; assembly: GCA_004023965.1. Classification (NCBI taxonomy): domain Eukaryota; kingdom Metazoa; phylum Chordata; class Mammalia; order Carnivora; family Mephitidae; genus Spilogale; species Spilogale gracilis. The sequence continues at coordinate 87,190 of PITA01006557.1, forward strand.
CCTGGGCTTTGGCTTGGTGCTTCGCCCAGGGGAAGCGGATCATATGAAGTTCAGGGATCAGACTTGGGAGGAAAAGGAAACCCACTTCTTTCTCATCATAGAAGGGAATGATGAGAACCATATACAGACAAAGATGTTTGGTGATGGAGTCCATCTAGAGCCTCGAGACCTAATGGTCACCTCTGTTTCCTCGGAACTTTGGAGGTAGAGAGGAGGGAGGTTGAAGGGGGCCCAGGTAGTGTGGTGCCAAGCACAGTGAAGTGTGGTGTTTTACATGTCAATGGCAGGAATTACGACACCAAGTGAGACTTGCTGCTTTTCAGCCTGTAAAACACAGGCGGCCGCTAAACCATGGATGCCGGGGATCTGAGAAGCCTTATTAGTTGTACTGTCTGACTTGGTTTCTATGTGTATTCAGAGCGCCATGAAGAGAAGCAAGTGAGTTCCAGTTGGAGGGGTCTCGGACTCCAGCCGTACATCTTCTTGCTCTCTGAAACAGAATTTCCTCACAGCTGAGGAGCACTGGGATCTACCTGTGGGGTCGTTAGAATGCACCTGCCTCACAGCTTAACTTCTTAATTCGGTTTCAGATGTTACAGTCATTCCTGAGGTCCATGAGGAGAAGATGGAAAATGGTCAGATCCCACCTGATGGCTTCTTGTCAAAATCTGCTCCAGCAGAGCTTATGAATGTGGCAGGAGATGGTATTCCACACAACCAGATAGATTCTCTGTCTGATGACTTTGCTAGTCTAAGGAAAGACGGCCTGGTTCACAAACCGGGGACCAACGTGCTTCTAGGGGGAAGCGGAAACGGCAGTGTCTCTGTAGAGGATCGAAAAGCCTCAGGAACATCTACTTTGGGAACCGTGCCAAACACTTTGCAAATAACTCCTGCCATGGCACAAGGGATCAATGCTGATATAAAACATCAGTTAATGAAGGAAGTTCGGAAATTTGGACGAAGTAAGTAGCGAAAGAACATGCGTCTGCAATATAACAGGAGGTCCTCATTCTGTGATTCAGGATATGATTCATGCTATCTCTTGAGGTACATTTTTGGGAAGTTTGGGGTTTTCACATCATTTAAAGAGGTTCCTCTCTACACTTTTCTCTCACAGTCGTGGAAGGCGGAATCCTGAAAATCTTTTCTCAGAGCTAAAAGGAAGGCGCTGGCAGGCCAGTGTTCCTTCTGGAGATTCTGGGGCGAATCTCTGTTCTTGCCCTCTCCAGCTCCCACGGGCTGCGTGCACTCCTTAGCTCCTGGCCCCTCCCTCCATCCTTGAGCCGCTCCAGTTAGCGCCGTCTCTGCTGCCCCGCCTCTTCTCCCATTCCAACATCTTTTCTCTCTGCCGCCAACTCTAACGCCGCCCTCTGATTCAGGTGTTTGTGACTATGCTGATGTATAAACCTGAATAATCTCCTCATCTCAAGATCCATAACTTAATCCATCTGCAAAGTCAAGTCCCTTCTACATACGATAACATATTGGCTGGCTCTGGGAGTTAAGGTGCAGACAACTTTGGGGCCCGTGACTCAATCTACCACATCTGTTCAGTGTTTATGAGAGTTTCCTCAGTAGCTCATGGGTGGATGTTTTGATTTGAGTATTTAAAATACAAATTATATCTAACTCTCCACCCATGAAGAGTGACTCCCAAGGATGTGTAAAAATTGAATTTTATTTCCCATTCATGTTTTTTTAAATACTGATTTTTTTTAAATATGTGTATCTTCAGAGTACGAAAGGATTTTCATTTTGCTTGAAGAAGTGCGAGGGCCTCTTGCAGTCAAGAAACAATTTGTTGAATTTACCATCAAGGAAGCCGCGAGGTGGGTGTAAAGAGGAGACTGTCGTTTTTGTTATTTTGTTTTTGGTTTTGGAGCGGTATGGCCCAGTGCAGGACAGGGAGAGGGAAAAGCCCTGCCTGGCTCTTCTCCAACCCTGACCCTCACTCATAGTTCAGGCCGTCTCCAGAGGCATTTAGATCGACATTTTCTTTTTTTTTTTTTTAATATTTTATTTATTTGACAGAGAGAAACACAGCCAGAGAGGGAACACAAGCAGGGGGAGTGAGAGAGGGAGAAGCAGGCTTCCCGCCGAGCAGGGAGCCCGATGTGGGACTCGATCCCGGGTCTCCGGGATCATGACCCGAGCCGAAGGCAGTCGCTTAACCAACTGAGCCACCCAGGCGCCCCTAGATCGACATTTTCTGAGTCCAACTTGTTCATCCAACTCTACGGAATCTTTTGAGCTCACCACAGTCTGACGTGGGCTTGGGCCTTCCCTCAGTTGGCACTGTTAGTATTTGCTCAGCCCTAGCTTCATATGAGGATGCATTCTCCATCCCCATGGAGATCACCAGCCCCACTTTGTCCCCCGCACGGTGCCTTGCACGTTGCAAGTGCTTTCAGGATCTTTTGGTTAATAAAATTTCTCTTTGTTTTTAGGTTTAAAAGACGAGTCTTAATCCAGTACCTTGAGAAGGTTCTAGAAAAAATAGACTCCCACCACCACCTCAACAGTGTTAATCACATCAACAGCAGATCATCATGTTAACACAAAGACCGATGAGAAAAAAGGGCAAGTTCTCTGTGCTGTAGGATGGAACAGGATGTTCTTAAAGCTTTCTAGAATGTTTTAGCCAAGGGAATTGCCTTCCTGAAGCTACGAAAAAGCCAGGGAGCTTTTTTGATTATTTTGTTTGATTTTGTGAGTCTCTGGAAGTAAAAACTGGCTCTTGCCCTAACAGTTTTCCTTGAAAGTATTAGTTTGTTGTTTTGTTGTTTCTTTTCCCAGTTGAGGAAGGTGATGTTGTTAATTCAGCAGGTTCAATTCAGTAAACACTGTCACCCCTACTAGATGTGATAAGGGTTTCCTCCTTGGAGCTTTGTTGTTCTGGGCCTTTCCAGAGTGACTAGTGGCTCCCCGTAAGTGGAGCACTGCTAGGTGCCCTTACTACGTCCTCCGGAAAGAATAGATGTTCAGAAGCCAAATGGTCATCTTGTGCGTGCTGAACAAAGTTTTCAAACAATCCTAGTTGTGCCTTTTAAACCATGCAATATTCAGGACAGTTTGAATCAAAGAATAAGAAAGCTGCTATTCGGGTAACTTATTTCTCTGTGGGAGGGGGCAGGGAGAGTCACAAACGATCTACCTCCAACTCACTTCTATTTCGTCTAGAGACATTACCAAGTGCACCTGAGGCTACCCAACCGTGACATTTGTTCTTGCATGTGACGTCAGAAAGTCTTCAGGTGGACTTTGACATTCTGTGCTTTGGAAGCACTAAAAGAAAAAAATCATGTATATAGTTCCTTTAATGTTTATACAAAGGTTTATATGGAGCAGTATTGTGATGTCTGTATTAATTCGCAAAAATTTAATTGTACAAAGAGATTTTGAGATTCTGAGTTTTGAAATAAATCATTTTATGGATTTTCACAAGTTTGGTAATGCTAGAGAAATTTCTGGCTTTTTAAAAATGACTTTTATTTATTTGAGAGAGAGTGTGTGCACGCACACACAAGTTGGGGGAGGGTCAGAGGAACATGTAGGCTCCCCGCTGAGCAGGGAGCCCGAGGCTGGGCTCTATCCCAGGACTCTGGGATCATGACCGGCACTGAAGGCACACACTTAACCAACTGAACCACCCACTTTCCCCAAGAAATTTCTAGTTTTATCTTTCCTGTGATGTGTTCTTCCTTTCAGGAAACAGAGTGCACATTGTTAAATGAAGATGTTAACATTAGGACTTAAGCTTCAAAACACCACTCACAGAACCCAATTGTGTTGGGGAAAATGGCAGAGCAGGGTACTCTGGGGGGTCAAGTCCTCTCCAGACACACTGAAAAACCTGTTGGAATGAAGGACTCTGTAAGATAGTCAAATATTTACAGCAACCAAGCAAATGCTGAATTAGGAAAAAAGCCATCAAAACATGGTAAGAGAGTTTTGGGGCATTTGAATATATTCTTGCCCAACCCCCTCCCTGGTCTTGAGGATGGTAGGTTGCATTCTAAGTGTCGGTTCCTGGTTCTGGAGGGAGGAGACTGGACCGTAGTCCCAAGGAATTGTGTTTGTCTGTTTGAACCTTTCTGGGGGCTCCTGGAAGGGCTGACACAAGGGGAGCGATTGCTTCTGTTTGGCTTACCTCCTGGAAGGAGACACTGGGGAATGAGTTACTTAGGAGAATGAGGGCTTTGACATGCTCCCGTGTGTACCCGGGTATCTAGAAAACCATGTGCATGCCTGGGGCAGGGCTCAGAGTCAGAAAAGAGCTGAAAAGACCATGAGATTTCACCTCTGGTTAAGCTTTGGGCTCAGCGTAATAGTGGATAGAACAACTAGAGAATCAGTAAGGAAATAAGAACACTTTTACAATACCATAAAGCTGATCAAACAGACATTTGAAGATCAGAGTACATATTCTTAAGTGCTCACAAAATCCTCTCCAGGATTATCCACATATTAAGTCATAAAACAAGTCTCAATGAATTTTGGAAGATTAAAATCATGCAAAGTATCTTTTTTTTTGAGATTTTATTTATTTGACAAACAGAAACATAGCCAGAGAGGGAACACAAGCAGGGGGAGTGAGAGAGGAAGAAGCAGGCTTCCCACTGAGCAGGGAGCCTGATGTGGGGCTCAATCCCAGGTCTCTGGGATCATGACCTGAGCCGAAGGCAGTCGCTTAACCAACTGAGCCACTCAGGCGCCCCGCAAAGTATCTTTTTAAAAAAGATTTTATTTATTCCTTGAGGGAGGGACAGAATTCGTGCAAGCAGTGGGGAGGGAAGAGAGGGAGAGAGACTCTCATGCAGACTCCCCATTGAGCACAGAGCCTGACTCAGGGCTCGATCCCACTATCCTGAGATCATGACCTGAGCCAAAATCAAGAAGCGGATGCTTAGCTGACTGAGCCACCCAGGCACCCTTATATTCTCTTTGCTATAATGGAATCAAACTAGAAATCAGTAGAAGAAGATGCTCACTTCATACCATATACAAAAATTAATAAGACCTAAAGCCATTCAACTCTTAGAAGGAAACTTTGGAGCTAACTTTCATGACCTTGGATTTGGCAATGGTTTTTTAAATATGGCACCAAAAGCACAAACAAAAGAAAAATATAGATACTTTGACTTCATCAAAATGAAAAGCTTCCGTGCATCAAAGGACTATCAAGAGAGAGTGAAAAGACAACACATAGGCTGGGAGTATTTTTAAATATTTGCAAAGCATGCAACTAATATGGGTCCAGTATCCATAATATAAGAAGAATTCTTTCAACTCAACAGAAAGAGGCGGTCTAAGGAAAACTACGCCAAAATTTTTTTGAAAAAAAATATCTCCAAAGAACATACACAAAAAGCCAACAAGCACATGGAAAGATGTTCAACATCATTAGTCATCAGGGACATACAAACCAAAACCACAATAAGATACCACATCACACCTACCAGTAGGATTATAATTAAAAAGAAACAGAACAAGTGTTGATGATGTAGAGAAACTGGAACCCTCATACATGCTGGGAATAAAGTACTGAAACATGCTACAGCATGGGTGAACATTGAAAGCATTATGCTAAGTGAACGAAGTCAAACAAAAGACAAGACAGGGCCAATCCATAGAGACAGAAAGTAGATAACTGGCTCTGGGGAGAGGACTGGGGAGAGGAGGAAATGGAGGATGACTGCTAGTGTAGTTTCCTTTTGAGATAGTAAGAAAGTTCTAGAACCAGATAATTCTGTGATGGTTGCACAACATCATGAAAGAGCTGTATGCCATTGAATTGTACCTTTTAAAGTGGTAGGCTTTATGTGTAGTTTGTAGCAACAGAATGTTCCAGAGCACTGCAGCTGCCATCTGATATCACTTGATGTCATATGGAGCAGAATGAGTGCTATCTCAGCCCCACTCAAATTCCTGACATACAAAAGGATGAGATGTAATAATTTTTTTGATTCCAACATAATTAACATACAGTGTTATATTAGTTTCAGATGTACAATGCAGTGATTCAACACTTCTATACATCTTAATCCCCTTCAACTCTTTCACCCAATCTCCCTCCCACCTTCCTTCTGGTAACCACCAATTTGTTCCCAAAATTTAAGAGGCTGTCATTTTGTTTGTCTCTTTTTTTGTTTTTGCTCATTTGTTTTGTTTCTTTAATTCCACATATGAGTGAAATCATATGGTATTTGTCTTTCTTTGACTGGCTTATTTCACCTACATTATACCTTCTAGCTCCATCCACATCATTGCAAATGGCAAGATTTCATTCTTTTTATGGCTGAGTAATATTCCATTACAAACACACACACACACACACACACACACACACACACACACCGACATACACACCACATCTTCATCTTCATTTATCGATGGACACTTGGCTTGCTTCCTTATATTGGCTATTTTAATAATGATGCTGTAAACATAGGAGAGTGTATATCTTTTTTAAATTAGTGTTTTTGTTTTCTTTGAGTAAATACCCAGTAGTAGAATGAATGGATCATATGGTAATTCTATTTTTGGGTTTTTGAGAGATATAATAACATTTTTTAAAAAAATCTTTGACATCTGTTTTCTGATCCTGTGTGTAAAGAGCTTGGAATTCATCACTCTATCCCAACAAGTGAAAGTCTGAACAGACTGAAAAACCAACAACTCTTCTTGGATCTGTAAGTGAGGAGAGTACACAGGGAAGATGACTGCCCCCAAGATTAGACAGACAAACAGGCAGATAACAGGGGGTCATGGTTTATTGGAGCAGAGATTAATGATAGGAAACCACCATGAGAATGAGAGCTGGGGTAGAAAAACTGAACAATAATCAACAAATTGTTGGATGCTTAGTGTGGACAAGTCTGAGAGTTAAAAACTCAAGTCTTTGACTGTCAAGATGTCCGTTCTTTCCAACTTGATCTATAGATCCAATATAATCCCAGTAAAAATCCCAACAAGTTATATTCTGAAATTGATAAACTTTTAAAGATCTATATGGAGAAGCAAAAGATCCAGAAGAGACAACATAACATTGAAGGAAAAGAAGAAAGTTGGAGGACTGACCTTATCTGACTTCAAGAATTACTATGAAGCTGCAATAATCGAGACAGTGTGGTATTGGCAAAAGAATAGACAGCTAGATCAATGGAATGTAATAGAGAACTTGGAAATAGACCCATAAAAAACAGTCAACTGATTTTGACAAAGGAGTAAAGGCAATACAGTGGAGCCAACAGTTTCTTCAACAAATGGTGCTGGAACAACTAGACATCCACATATACCCCCCCAAAACAAAAAACAAACATAAAAAAAACAAATTTAGACACAGATCCTTCACAAAAATTAACGCAAAATGGATCATAGACCAAAATGTAAAATAGAAAACTATTACACTAGAAGATTACATAAAAGAAAACCTAGAAGACTTCGGGTGTGGTGATGACTTTCTAGATACAGTACCAAAGGCACAAGTAATGAAAGAAAAATAGACAAGCTGGACCTCATTAAAATTAAAAGCTTCCAAAAAATTTTAATAATAAAATTAAAAGCTTCTCCCCTGTGAAAGACAATGTCATGATAATGGGAAGTCAAGCCACAGACTGGGAAAAAAGATTTGCAAAAGACATATGTGATAAAGGACTTTTCTTGAAAATACTCAACTCTTAAAATAATAAGAAAACGGTACAACCCAACTAAAAAAAAAAATGGGCCAGAGATAACAGACATCTCACTAAAAAATGATATACAGATAACAAATAAGTATATGCAAAGATGATCCACGTCCTATGTCATTAGAAAATTGCAAGTTAAAACAGCAATGAGATACCTCTATGCTCCTATTAGAATGGCCAAAATCCAGAACACTGACACCTGGACCACATGCTGGCAAGAATATGGAGCAACAGACTCTCATTTACTGCTTGTAGGAACCCAAAATGGTAGTCACTTTGGAAGACAGTTTCTCAGTTTCTTACAAAACTAAACACTCTTGCCATACCATCTTGCAATCACTTTCCTTGGTATTTACCCAAAATGGTTTAAAGCTTACAGCCACACAAAAACATGCACCTACTTATTGCAGTTTTACTCTTAATTGCCAAAACTTGGAAGCAACCATTGTCCTTTAGTAGGTGAATGGGGTAAATCAACTGGTACATTCAGACAATGGAATATCTCTCAGTGCTAAAAAGAAATGGACTATCACACCACGAAAAAACATTGAGAAACCTTAAGTGCATATTAATAAGTGAAAACAGCCACTATAAAAAGGCCATTTACTGGATGATTCCAACTATCTGCCATTTTAGAAAAGGCAAAACACTGGAGACAATAAAAAAGATAGTGGTTTCCCAAGGTTTGAGAGATTGAGGAGGACTGAATGGACCAAGCATGGAGGATTTTTAAAAAGGTTTACTTATTTATTTTATATGCAGAGAGAGAGCATGGGGGGAGGGGTAGAGGGAAAGGGAGATAAAAGAGTCTCAAGCAGAATCCACTTTGAGCGGGAAGCCTGATGTGAGGCTTGATCTCACGACCCCCAGATCACGACTTGAGCCAAAGCCAAGCCTCGGATACTTAACTGACTGCATCACCCAAGCACCAAGCCCAGAAGATTTTTAAGGCAGTGAAAACTCTGTCTGATACTATAATGGTGGATACGTGTCATGATACATTTACCCAAACCCAAAGAATGTGCCACACCAAGACTGAACCCTAATGTAAACTCTGGGCTTCTATTGATATTGATGCATCATTGTAGGGGGATGCTCATAGTGGGGGAGGCTGTGCATTGTGGGATCGTATCAGGAGGTGGGGCCGTTGGGGGGGTGACTAAATCATGGTGGGCCCTCCTGAATGGGATTAGTTCCCTTATAAAAGAGTCCCCAGAGAGCTTTCCTGTGCTCTTTCTGCCACATGACGACACAACGAGAAGTGAGCAGTTTGCAACCTGGAGTAGGGCCCTCACTAAAACCCAACCATGCTGGCACCTAGATCTCGGTCTTCCACCTTCCAGAAGTGCAAGAAAGAAATTTCTGTTGTTTTTAAGCCATTTTGTTTATGGCATTGTGTTATAGCCACTTGAAGGAACACACTGTCAATCAATAATGGTATTTGTTTATGCTGGTTTGGAAATGTTGAACTGAAAAACAAATTGTAAAAAATGAAATTCAGGGGCACCTGGTGGCCTCGCCATTAGATGTCTGCCTTCGACTTAGGTCATGATCCCGGAGTTGGGGGACTGAGCCCTGCATCAGGCTCCCTGCTTGGTGGGAAGCTTACTTCTCCCTCTCTCACTCCCCCTGCCTGTGTTCCCTCTCGCTGTGTTTCTCTCTGTCAAATAAATCAATAAAATAAAAAAAAGAAATTCAAATGTGTTCCTATCTACAATATATCAGCACAGGGGAGACTACCAAACTCTAGAAGCCAGTGGTATAAAAAGACTTAATAAGATTTAGTCATCCTCCTGTCTCTATCAATCAACTAGAGATGCAGAAAAAGTAGGGAATATATACATTGTTTTTGCTGGTGCTGCTTGTACTGCTGGTACAGAAAATTGGTCTGGCTTAACTAATGTGGAATGTGGTTAAGAAGTCTCTAAAAGGGTGCTGTCACTTCAACTCGGGTAAGGGGTAAAACTCATAGGCTAAAACCTACAAACTTGATCTGGAACCCCATAAGAAGAAACAAATGTATTGCCATTCTTGTTGCCCCTGATTTTGGTGACAAGGACATCTGCGGAATCCAGGGCCCAGCCTCATGGGGCTAAACATAAACATCCATGAGATAGAGAAACTCAAGGAGAATCCAGGAGAAAGGCAGGCCCCGCTGCTGCCTGCAGCCAACAGGCGAATTGACAGACCAGCGACAATGTGCGCGAGCTACAGAATGGCGATGGCTCCTCTTCTGCCTTGCCCTTCAATCTCCGGAAACCTCCCGTGGCACACTCTGACTGGAAATAGCCAGTGGAAGTGTGTGTAATGTGTGCCATCTAACCAAGTGAACACACTGCAATTGACATCCACTTGTGAGTTTGGCACCTGTGAACATCTCTTCAAACCGCACTTCGTCTTGATGTAAAGGCAACAACAAAACCACATTCCTGGCTAACATGATACAAGACTCCCTGCTTATGACTCAGAACATGTTGACCCTTTTCCTAAAGAAGGTACAAAGCTCAGTTTTTGCCTTCAGGTCTTCGTCATTCTTTGGCTGCCTAGGTCACTCCTACCTTTATTTTTTTATTTTTTATATTTTTTTTTGGAAGAGAGAGTGCATGCATGCTGTGGGGGGGGCGTGGGAGGGGCATAGGGAGAGAAAAAAATCTTAAGCAGGGTCCACACTCAGCATTGAGCCCACTGCAGGACTTGATTTCACAACTCTGAGATCATGACCTGAGCTAAAACCAAGAGTCAGATGTTTAACTGACTGAGACTCCCAGGCGCCTTCCTCTGCCTTTAATATCCTGCATCTTAAATACTGAGAGATAAAGTGAGCTCATATTAACACATTCTACATTAGTGGCTAAGGGGATGAGAGGGGATGGAACCAAAAAATATTTGGTGGGGCTCCTGGCGGGATGCTGAGCATCTGCCTTCAGCACAGGTCATGATCCCAGGGTCCTGGGATTGGACTGAGCCCCATGTCAGGCTCCCTGCTCAGTGGGGAGTCTGGTTCTGCCTTTGTCCCTTTCCCCCAACTCATGCTCTCTCCTTCAAATAAATAAAATCTTTTAAAATATATTTTATTTTTTCAGTGTTCCAAGATCCATTGTTTATGCACCACACCCAATGCTCCATGCAATATGTGCCCTCATTAATACCCACCACCAGGCTCAGCCATCTCCCCATCCCTCTCCCTTCCAGAACCCTCAGTTTGTTTCTCAGGGTCCAAAGTCTCTCATGGCTCATTTCCCTCTCTGCTTTACCCCAGTTCACATTTCCTTTCCTTCTACTGCCCTCCATATTACTCCTTATGCCCCACAAGTAAGTGAAACCATATGATATTTGACTCTTTCTGCTTGGCTTATTTCACTCAGCATAATCTCCTCCAGCCCCGTCCATGTTGCTAACAAAAGCTTGGTATTCATCCTTTCTGATGGAGGCGTAATATTCCATTGTATATATGGACCATATCCTCTTTATCCATTCGTCTGTTGAAGGGCACCTTGGCCCTTTCCACAGTTTGGCAATTGTGGCCATTACTACTATGGACATTGGGGGACATATGACCCTTCTTTTCATTACCTCTGTATCTCTGGGGTAAATACCCAGTAGTGCAATTACAGGGTCATAGGGTAGCTCTATTTTTAATTTTTTTAATTTTTATTAGGCATTTAATAAATACCCAATGTATCTCTTGGCTGACCCTCTGCTTATTCTAGATTATTATTATTTTTCTTTTTTTATTGTTACTAAAATTTTTTTTCCAGTGTTTGAAGATTCATTCCCCATTCCCCACACCCAGTGCTCCACGCTTTAGGTGTCCCCAGTACCCACCACCAGGCTCTCCCATCCCTCCACCCCCCTCCCTCCAAGTCCCTCAGTTTGTTTCTGTGTCCAAAGTCTCTGTTGTTTCGTTTCCCACCCTAGATTACCCTAGTTCCCATTTGCTTTCCTTCTCCCACTGTCCTCCAGTTTACCCCTCATGCACCGCAAGTAAGTGAAACCATGAGATACTTGACTTTCTCTTCTTGGCTTATTTCACTCAGCATAATCTCTTCCAGTCCAGTCCATGTTGCTACAAAAGTTGGATATTCATCCTTTCTGATGGAGGCATAGTATTCCATTGTATATATGTACCACATCTTC